>JADLZL010002285.1:0-258497 GCA_015844335.1 Chrysopogon serrulatus | reverse complement strand
TACCTCCTCGCTTGCTCGTGGACATGGTCGAGTCGTCGCGGGACCCCGCCAGGTGGCACCCCAAGAAGCGCTGCCACAGGCCCAAGCCCTGATGGCGTCGTGCTGGGCGCCCCCACTGTAGGGAGTGAGGAGAACGAGCACGCCAGGCCAAGCTCGGCACCGGCGCGCCCGATGTGTTCGTCAGCATCGTGTCCTTCGCGTTGGGGCTTTACGTGTAACCAAACAAGTCCACCTTAGCCAAGCCTGGCTATCCTAGCCATGCTAGATTGAAACAGCAAGTAAACACACCCATGTTTATGATAAAGAAAAAGACTTGCACTGAATGAATGAACACTAAAACTACTGAATGACTGAACACTAAAACCATGAGAGATTTGTGGACGAAGATGCATATCTACAAGGACTAATTAAGACAAGTGTATTATCTAGCAAACCACTACTCACAGTCACAGCAACAAAAGCCAAACGACAAACACAACACGTCATGGCAACACAGAGATAGAGATCAAGCCAGCCACACACACACACACACACACACACACACACACACACACAAGAACACTAAAAGAGCTAGGCGGCTATGCCATTGTCTTACCTGGGTTTTCTTTTTGGGCACAGCACAGGCCTAAAACAAATTCACACACAAAAAAAGCACAGGCCTAAAACATAGCACAATTAGTTGTTGGCGTAGTATGTACCATGTCACCAAGTAGCTACCACAATAGTATAAAAGGAAAATTGATTTCTTCAAGATTATTGGGGATATCCGGTTATCCCTCTTCTCATGTTACAACGTTGCCATAAGGGTACCTGAAATATTGTGGACTTGACGATGGAGTGGTCTATAGTAAAGATATCTATTGTCATACGGAGGAATTGTACTACTTTTGTCTCATTTGGAGCATTTTTTATTTTTTTCTGAGCAAATTTCGAAGCTTTTTTTTTTCTTTACGCCTTTTTTTTTTTGGGCTTTCTTTGGAGGGGATTGTGCAGGTCGCGCCCAGAGGCGTGGACCGGCCGCATGACCTCGTTTCGGCGATGGCGCGCGCTGGTGCTGCCGTGCTCGCATGATGCTCATGTGGCCCGGCAAGCGATAGGCCCACCAACGGCCCACGGGGGTCATGTGGTGCGTGGCGGCAGAGCCCTGCGTCGACGACACCGTCAAAGGCCTACACTTGAGATTTCTCTGCTACAACCTTCCGGCTTCTGATTTTCTTGCCACGGAGTACAAAAAAACGACGATTGCAATGCCAGTACAAAAAAAAAATAAAATCCAGGTCATCCAGAATCCGACGATCCAGTTCAAAAAATCTATAGAAATGTGCTACTGTATGTACAAAAGACATTCTGTACGTACTCCTACCTTTGGATCTGAACTTGCCCATAATGATTCTCCCTCACACATGAACTCGCTGGTGACGCTCCCATTCCATACATGAAGTTGCAGCTGCTAATAAGTGCTAACACTGGCCGGTGAACTCCATACAACATGTAATTAAGTTCTAATTCAAACTCGTTTCAACTGACTTGATCTGTTGATCAGCACTCTTAAGTTTTGACTAGCTGCCAGATTTTCCAAGCCAACAGAAAAGAGAAAGAAGGGACTAATCACTAAGACTATAACATCATCGGGCATATTAGGCGCCCGTGCCTTGCCTTGATTATTTAGGCAAATTTATAACAACAAAACTATTGGACCAATGTTATACCAAAGTCATTTTTACAACTTTCTGCAAACAAGAAACATGTCCGAGGCCCTCGGGGGCTGAAAACCTGAATTGTTTTCACCACCTCAGTCGGAGCGAGACTCGGCTTTGATCCATCAAAGCCGAGCCTCCCTCGGGGGCTGGTCAGGGGGGAACCCCCTCTCGAAAAGCACTCTGCAAACAATTTTACCTTTTTGTTTATCGGTTTCCGAACATTTTCGTGCTAAAGATCCCGAACATTAGAAAGGCGTCTTTGAAACCTAGGGTCAGATAAGCCATGGAGTCACTTACGCCCATGCGCTACAAGTACTCCTACTCACCGCCTGAAGGACGAAGAAACTTCATGCTTTACGGGGGGATCGCTTCAAACGTCAGAGTTGGCAGAGTTACGAGGCCTCCCACGCCCCAGCGCTACGGAGCCTTTACTTACCACCCTCGACTAAGGAATGAACCTAACCCAGTATCCCCGCAAACGGCCCTAATCTAAACGCAAGGCGAGATTCGAAAGCACGAAAGATAGATAGGAAGCGATCAACAAATCATAAGGCCTCGACGGGCCAAGACTTTGGTTAACACAGATAGAAAAAAATGCTAATCAAGTTTTTTACATGGGCACACACGACCCGACTTGCAGAACTTACTGGGGGGCATCTGACCCCCCTCTCATGGCGTCGGCGTCTGCAGCGTCAGCAGCATCGGCCCCCTCGGCACTCACCGGAAGAATAGCCGCCCGAAGTGCCCGACCAAAGACACGATGGCCTCCCCGACGAAGCAGCTCGACGAACACCTCCCCCATGACCCTCCTCGTCCCGGCGACGACAAGCCCCGGAGATCTTGGGAGATCGAGGTCGTAGTGGGAGAGGGTCATCGCCGGTGTGCGACACGCCAACCCGAGGTCGACTGAAGGGCGGCGTGGACACGTGTCTCCGCTTGTCGGGGCAACGCTTCCGCATTTGGCCCGGATCGACTGCTCCCGGCGGGCTCGCTGCCTAGACCGCCGTCACGGCTTTGACCTTTCTCCTTCGGGGCGTCGAGCTCATACGCCTAGAGGAGTAAGCCACCCGCGCCACGACAAGGGCCGCTGCTTGCTCCTCCGACTTCTTCCTCACCTCCGCATCCGCCCGGGGGTCAATCTCTGAGCAAAGAAAGCAAGGAGAGGACTGTCCAAACGCAAAGACTTACCTTCCGATTGTGCCGCTTCCTCCACCAGCCTGCACCCGAGCAAGTTGGCCTCGTTCGGTAACTTGATTGAGCTCGGCCCGCATCATGGTGACTTGTTGGTATCTGTTAATGCCCTATTGAATAATTCCCTAGCGCACGGATACGTTGTAGCACTTCACCGGATAAGTATACCCAGTTTTAATATCGAACCTAAAGGAAGATGTGTGAGGGTCTTCTAAACTACACTTAACCAACCGAGTAGCAAACAAGGTGTAGAAGGTAGGGATATAGAGGGGACAACTAGGGCTTCTAGTTCAGGGCTCAAGCAAATTATGATTAAAATGTTTAAGCTAGGGAGTTGGATAGGATAAGCACGGGCAAAACTATACTTAGCTACCAACTATTCTCCTGCTAGGCCTACTGACGGGATAGTGGATTATGTAAGATTCAATGGAGCTATAAGTCACCTCCGCGAGCTACCACCAAATCCAGACAATAGGGTACATCTACGAGCAACGGAGTCTAAGCACCACGCTTACACTACGAATACTACTCTAACCCAAGAGCTACAAGGATTAAAGTACTCAAAAGAGTCACAAACTAGCAAAACAGAATAAACAATGTTACTTACTTGAACACAGAAGTTGATTCCCAAGTAGTCTCAGATACAAGCCGTAGAGGTAGCACCGACAGGCCGATACTCCTCCAAAACTTTCTCTTTAAACTCTATTTCTCTCCCTCTGAAGAACTAGCTTCTAGAGGTATAGAACCAGCTCTCTCTTGGAATGCTAACTCGAGAGGTCATCCATTCAAGGGACACCTCCGAGAATCCTAATTAGGTTTTCTAGCTGAAGCTCTTCTCTTCTTCTCTAGATTCTCTTCTCCGGGGGGGTGTGCCTCTCCTTTTATAGCCCTGGCGAATCAACGTGAGCCCTTGGATCAAACCGACCTTGACGGAGGGTGGAGATCATTCCTCAAAGGCGGTGGAGTAAACCCGGGAGGCGAACCGGGCGCAAACCGTGGCGCCACCAGACCCGGCGGTCTAGGGCCGAACCGGCCGGTGCAGCCCGGCCGCCCCCCGGCTCCTCTGGCTCGGTGTGGTGCCTTCTCGTCTCTTACGGAATGTTCCCGTGTTGCCGTGGCGTCAATCTTGCATTCTATGTTGCGGTATAGCTCAAAAGTGTGTCTTTTTTTTGGTATTTACCTGCAAAACCATTGATTCACCAAAACTCATGGAATTCGTTAGTTAAAACCCTACTCTAGGTAGTTGAATTGCTTTTATATCATTTTGGAAGATTAGTTGACGGTTGGATTTGATCATTAAGGACCGTCAACAAACACCCCCCACACTTAGGCTTTTACTCGTCCTCGAGAAAAGGTTGGATCAGACATAGCTTAGGACAAAGAGATCAACATATGCTCAATCCGGGTGATTCCTGCACTGTGAGATTCAAAGTGTCTACCAAACAACTTTAAGAAGTTGATAAGTAGAACAGTGAACAGTTACCTTTATCTCACTGCTAGGGCCATTGGAGGTTTTGTAAGATTTTTGAAATGAACATATAGCTTACCTGCTCCTCAATGTGGTACTCTCAAATCACTCATGGTATTTGTGGTATTTTTTGGATCTCACTGAGTGATGCCCTTCCTTGCAACCTACCTCTAATAGGCTTATGTGGAGTTCATAGGTTTGGCAAGGGATAGTATACTTACTTTGCATATCACCGAGCCAAATAAAGAGTCCCAAGGAGAGAAATGTCATACTCTTAGATCAAGATGTGCATGTGTGTGGAATGTATGGTGGCTATCTTGTTCTACTTATGCTCATGCTCTTTGAAGGATATATCTCTCTTGCTTGAATTGAAGTGCTTGGAGACAATGGGCTATCTTGAATTTTTCTTTTCTTTCTAGAGAGCTAGGCATCTTGTGCCTTTTGTTCTTTTCAACATTTGGACCCTTGTCCAATTTATTTTAACTCTCTTCTTTCTTTTTGCATAGCCCATGTCATCCTGCACAAGAACTTTATGCAAGACAGAGATTCTGATAATGTTAGAGCATAGATGAACACAATCCTACCAAAGATTTTTTTTTTTTAGGTGCGTACTCTTAGTGTAAGAGTAGCACATTTTCTATGTGGATGGAAAAAAGCTTGCGCCTACCCCCCGGTGTAGGGATAGTGCATATATGTAGTGCAAGTGAATCTTGATCTTGAAAGCATGATAAGTCTCTACAACACGGGTCTCAAAAGTCGACAGAGCTCGGTGCAAAATAAGTAACTTATGTAGCAAGTTATGATCATGTATGGCTCTATAGGCATTTAAAACCACGTAGGCGTAGCTTAGCTATGGTTTTTGTATTTTTTTGAAATAAAACTTCAATATCCAGGCAGAGAAATTCAGATTTTTATGTTTCACTATCTCATACTTGTCAACAACTTAAGAAGCATGGGGTCCCTATAAAGAGTTCCCATCACCGCAAGTGTACAGGAGATGAATTTATGTGATTCTTGTCTTAAGTTATGACTAAACCACTCATCCTTGAGGTGTAATCATGATTCATTTAAGGATATTCAATTAAGCTCAGTTGTCAAAAAAAATGAGAGTGCTTTGGAGTGCGTGCACTGCTCCCGTAGATGTTCTTCTCCGTGTTCTTCACCGGTTGTCTCCCCCACACTTATTTTCTGTTTTCCTTTATGCACAACAAGGTGGAGACAAACAAAACATATATCTAGAGAGAGATGATGACTCTAAAACTTGACTTTATTAATGAGGCACATTTATTACACAATGAACAAAGGAATTAACTAATCAACTAGCAAAGTAACTAATCGAATTAATGAACTAATTAAGTAAACTAATGAATGACTCTCAGTGTGCCTATACATCTTAATCTCTACTCTTTTTTCTCTAACTCCTCAACTCTAGCCTTTAGCGCCTTATTCTTGAGACGCATCTCCTCATGCTTAAGCTCTAGATTAGCTACGCGCTGCACAGCCGTGGTCAGGGTGTCGAGTACCCTAGTCAGCGTACGGCCCTGCAGATCTATCCTGGTTTCTAGCGTGGCTAGGTTGAGTCGAGGTTGGCGCGGAGCTTGTGCAGTCCTTGCTTTCTTCTTTGGAGGCTCTGGATCAGCTCTTGGTGGTGGAGTGAACTTGACCTTCGTGGGATCCACCCGCACACCATCCATCAGTCACTCGCTTTCTTTCTCGTGGTGTACTTTGCTCCAGTCACCACCCCAAACTTGGTGGAAACACTCAGCAGCCTCTCCCCCTCTCTTGCAGGTAATAACTTGGTGCCTTGGGGAAGAGAGATGCTAGGCTGCCCAAGCGGGCGAGGCTTATCTCCGAGAAGTGGCCGACGTCTTTGGGCGGCGCGATGGTTGACCTCCCGATGGCTTGAGCGGCGTGCCTCCTCCAGTGGAGCTCCTTGAGGTCGAGCTTGGACGACCTCCTTCGATGGCGCCGGGACGATCGCCTTCGATGGCACCACCGCCAGCTGCTTTGGCGGGATGATCGCCAGTGGGAGGACCTCCTCCGGCTCTTCGACGGTGTAGAGAAGGGTTGGGTTGGCCATTGGTGGTAGACGGAGAGATTGGAGAGCTTCCTTGCCTGGGCTAAGAGAGGAAAGCTCTTGGGATGAGGGGAGAGTGACCCCGGGGGGCTTGTTTATATAGTCCCGATTCCTTGGGGTAGGGGTCATTCCATCCTAATCTATCCCGAGCATCTATCGCGATAAGGCGGCGGATATGGATCACGGCAGAATATTCGAACCCTAACGAAACAGACTTCGTAACGAGAGGTGGCAGGACCCGAGGCGGTGCACAGACAGACCGACCGATGCAGGAGGGGTGGGGCGGGCCGGTCCCGCCTTGGCCCGGTTCTCGGTGCCCTTTCGCGGGTTGCACTCTTGGCCCATCTTCTCTCCAAATTTTTCTCCCGTCGCGACCCAGTTCGCGGTGGAATTTTTTTACTTTTAATATGTTAGGGAAAAGTTAAGAAATAAATCTCATCCAATTCCTAGGTGGTCTAGAAGGTTCCAGAAAAATTTTAAGACGTTGGCCATTTACCTTGAATAACGTACCTTCGTGATTTTGAAGTGTCACCGCTCCATGTGATGATGAATTTACCACCATGAATGGTCCTTCCCATTTGCTTCGTAGCTTTCCATGTCCGAATAATCTTACCACCCTGGAGTTGAATAATAGCACCTTATCTCCGTGGATTGAAGCTCTTCTTCTTGATTCGCTTATCGTGCCACATTTTGGTTCTCTCTTTATAGATCTTCGAGTTATGATATGCTTTTTCTCGCCATTCATCTAATTCTAAGAGTTGCATTTTTCTTTTTGTTCCAGCGGCCTCAAGATCCATGTTCCACCTCTTGATTGCCCAATGAGCTTTGAACTCGAGCTCTATTGGCAAATGATAGGTCTTACCGTAGACCAGCTGGTAAGGTGACATGCCAAGAGGTGTCTTGTAAGCGGTTCGGTATGCCCATAATACATCTGGTAGCTTCTCCTTCCAAACGGTTCCCATCTCATTAACTGTCTTCTGTAGGATATTCTTGATTTGTTTATTGAAAGTCTCAGCTTGGCCACTTGTTTGAGGATGGTAAGGAGTAGCCACGTGATGTTGAATCCCTTGCTTCATTAAGTAGTTACGAAAGTCTTTGTCAATGAAGTGAGTTCCTCCATCACTGATTACCATTCTTGGAACACCGAATCTTGAAAATATCGTCTCCTGAAACATCTTCTTGGAATTTGTAGAATTGGCAGCTTTGCATGGCTGTGTCTCTACCCATTTTGAGACATAATCAACTGCCACTAGAATGCACTCATAGTTGCCTGATCTCGGAAATGGTCCCATGTAATCAATTCCCCAGACATCAAAGAGCTCGATCTGAAGATTGTTGGTGAGGGGCATAGCATCTCTTGAGTTGATATTGCCGTGCCTCTGGCATGCTCCACATCTTCAGACGAAGTTCTTGGTGTCTTCATACATGGTTGGCCAAAAGAATCCACTTTGCCAGATCTTTGCGTGAGTTCGGAATGCGCCATAATGACCTCTATATGGTGATGAATGACATTTTTTAATGATCTGTAGTCCTTCCTCAGTGGGCACATATCTTCGGAGTAGTCCATCGGCACATACTCGAAAGAGATAAGGATCATCCCATATATGTAGACGACTTTCATAAATAAGCTTCCTCCTGTCTGCTCCTGGTGGTACATATCCTGCAACCATAAAATTGACAATATTCGCGTACCAGGGATCCGACCGGGAGATGGCGTAGAGCGTGTCGTCTCGAAGAGAGTCATTGATTGGTAGTTCCTGCATATTCTTAAATTGCATCCTAGACAAGTGATCGGCAACAGGGTTTTCTACTCCTCTTTTAACTTTTATTTCTAAGTCAAATTCTTGGAGTAGCAAAATCCATCTTATGAGTCGGGGTTTAGCATCTTTCTTAGTGAGCAGGTATTTAAGAGCAGCATGATCGGTATAAACAATTACCTTTGCTCCTACTAATTAAGATCTAAACTTGTCTATAGCAAAAACAACAACCGAGGAAGCTCTTTTTTCAGTAGTTGCATAATTAAGTTGAGGTCCTGTCAAAAGTTTTGCTAGCATATGCAATTGCGTGATGTTTCTTGTCCTTAGTTTGTCCCAAAACTGCCCCCACAAAGATAATCACTTGCATCACACATCAATTCAAAAGGCATCGACCAATCAGGGGGTTGAATGATTGGTGTAGAGATGAGCGCTTTCTTAAGGGTTTCAAAAGCTTTCAATCAAGCATCATCAAAGTAAAAGGGAGCATCCTTAGCTAGCAGGTTTGTTAGATGTCTAGCAATGTATGAGAAGTTGTGTATGAACCGTCTATAAAAACCTGCGTGACTTAAGAAGCTTGAATCCCTTTACATTAACGGGAGGAGGTAGTTGCTCAATTACTTCAATTTTAGCTCTATCTACCTCTATCCCTTTCAGACACCAAATGTCCAAGCACTACTCCTTCTCTAACCATAAAATGGCATTTTTCCCAATTAAGAACTAGGTGCTTTTCTTCACATCTTTGCAAAACCATATCTAAGTTTTCAAGGCATTTATCAAAAGTTTTGCCATACACGTAAAAAAATCATCCATGAAAACTTCCATTATCACTTCAATCATATCGAGAAAATATAGACATCATGCATCTTTGAAATGAAGCTAGAGCATTACATAGTCCAAAAGACATTCTACGATAAGCATAGGTTCCGTATGGACATGTAAACGTGGTTTTGCTTTGATCATCGGGGTGGATTGGTATTTGATGATATCCCGAATACCCATCAAGAAAATAAAAGAAAGAGTGATTTGCCAATCTTTCCAACATCTCATCAATGAAGGGAAGTGGAAAACGATCTTTCCTTGTTGCTTTGTTTAGCTTTTCGGTAATCAATACACATCCGCCATCCCGTGATAGTCCTTTGTGGAACTAATTTATTCTTGTCATTTCTAACAACCGTCATGCCTCCCTTTTTAGGCACAACTTGCAAAGGGCTTACCCACTCACCGTGTGGCACAGGATATATGATCCCGGCATGTAACAGCCTCAAAACCTCTTTCTTAACAACCTCTTTCATCGCATTATTTAATCTACGTTGTGGTTCTCTAGAAGGTGTTATCTCAGGATCTGTAGGAATGCGATAGGTGCAAAGAACAGGACTGATTCCTTTAAGGTCTTGGAGTGAATAGCCAAAAAGCGATCTATGCTTTTCTAAGACTGTGATCAATCGAAAGGTTTCCTCCTCAGAGAGTTTGTCATTTATTATTACAGGAGATTCTTGATCATTATTTAGGAAAGCATATTTAAGTCTAGAAGGCAGGGGTTTGAGTTCTATAGGAGGCTTAGGTGTTTCCTCAGACTCATCTAGAGGGTCAGGTTCTAGCATACTATCTCCTTCCTCTTCTAGTGGTTCGGGATCATCCTCGAAGTCCAGTTCAAAAGATGATTCAAAGGTTGTCTCTAAGACTTCTTCCATAGGATCAGGCTCAGGAAGTGACTCAGTCTCACTATTGAGAACTCGAGTTATGGATATAGGCAGTTTAAAATTCTTCCCAAGGCTAATGTTCAAATTCCCTTCTTGTCCTTCTTGCAAAAGTCTCTCTATAGGTCTGTCCAATCAAGACGTCAAACTCTATAACATCAAAGACATATAGAAGCTCAAATGAACTCTTATCTTTTTTGACATAAATAGGTAAGACATAGAGAATTCCAAAGCTTGGAATAAGATGGCCTAAAGGACTTTTCATAAACTTTGTTGTTGGGGTTAAGGGTATGTCTTTTAAAAGATCTTGAGCAAATATTGTAGACATGATGTTAACTCCCACAACAGGGTTGTATAGTGCTTCAAAAGATCCCTTGTGGAGTCGGCAAGGTATGGTGGTTGATGTAAAATCAACTCGGATGATATCAGAGGAAAGCTCTGATTCATTCAACCAATCATTGCTTATAATCGACACAAGCTCTTTAGCACTTTGCTTAAGGAAAGTCACCTCAGAAGAGTTTAAGACTCTACTACTAGGTGACAACTTTGTTGACTTTTGTGGTCTCCTAATAGCATAATAATTCGAGGTATTTCCATAATCAGCAAATACATCATCCTCGATCTCGAGCATGAATTTTGGAAGTGGAATTTCTTCCTCCTCCTGTGGTTCAAGCTCGTTGATAGTTGCAGGCTGGGATGTGGTAGGTGTGGATTCCTGATCAACTATCGGATCTTCTTCCTCTACTAGCTTCTTTAAAGATGCTTCGTTTTCGTGAATTTTCGTAAGGACATTTCTTGCAACATCAGGAGTGATATGCAAGAATGATCCTCCTGAAGCAAGGTTGAGGAACTTTGTGGTTTTTCTATTCAGACCCTTATAGAAATGTTGAAGTAGAACGGGGTCTGGTATGGATAGACTAGGTCCGAAATCGTTAAACAGTTAAAAGCATTCCCAAAGCTTCAATTAGAGTCTCCTTCTTCTCTTGTCTAAAGGATAGAACTTCTAAGCGGAGATCTACTACCCTAGAAATAGGATAAAATTGAAGGCAGAATTCAGCACATAATGCTCCCCAGTCACCTTTAACACTCTCAACGTGGAGATCATACCAATGTCTAGCTTCTCCAGTCAAAGAGAAAGGAAAAAGCTTCCATCGGATAGTCTCATCGGACATATCCTTGATGCACAAACACGCACAGGTATGTTCGAATTCATTGAGGTGAGAATAAGGGCTAACATTGTCTTCTCCTGAGAAAGATTGATTTCTGACCATGTCTATTAAACATGGGCGTAGCTTATAGTCAGAGGCTAAGATTGGCTTTGCGGATGGCTCTAGCCCTAAGCATAGGCTCATGAAGTTATATTTATAGATAGGTGTGGAATTAAGTTGATCCATTGAAGGATAGAAAAGGTAAAGAGAAATAGAAAAGGTAAAGAGTGATAGTATACAAAGAAAAGATAAGATTATGATACAAAAGTTAAGATAAGTTCAGAATGATCTCGGCCGACGTCTTCCCGAAAATGCAAATGCCGAAAATGCTTGTTGGTATCTGTTAATGCCTACTTGAATAATTCCGCAAGCGCACGGATACGTTGTAGCACTTCACCGGATAAGTATACCCAGTTTTTAATATCGAACCCAAAGGAAGATGTGTGAGGGTCTTCTAAACTACACTTAACCAACTGAGTAGCAAACAAGGCTGTAGAAGGTAGGGATATAGAGGGGACAACTAGGGCTTCTAGTTCAGGCTCAAGCAAATTATGATTAAAATATTTCACTAGGGAGTTGGATAGGATAAGCACAGGCAAAACTATACTTAGCTACCAACTATTCTCCTGCTAGGCCTACTGACGGGATTGTGGATTATGTAAGATTCAACGGAGCAGACAATAGGGTACATCTACGAGCAACGGAGTCTAAGCACCACGCTTACACTACGAATACTACTCTAACCCAAGAGCTATAAGGATTAAAGTACTCAAAAGAGTCGCAAACTAGCAAAAACAGAAAAACAATGTTACTTACTTGAACACGTAAGTTGATTCCCAAGTAGTCTCGGATACAAGCCGTAGAGGTAGCACCGACAGGGCCGATACTCCTCCAAAACTTTCTCTTTAAACTCTATTTCTCTCCCTCTGAAGAACTAGCTTCTAGAGGTATAGAACCAGCTCTCTCTTGGAATGCTAACTTGAGAGGTCATCCATTCAAGGGACACCTCCGAATCCTAATTAGGTTTTCTAGCCAAGCTCTTCTCTTCTTCTCTGGATTCTCTTCTCCGGGGTGTGTGCCTCCCTTTTATAGCCCCCGGCAAATCAACGTGAGCCCTTGGATCAAACCGACCTTGACGGAGGGTGGAGATCATTCCTCAAAGGCGGTGGAGTAAACCGGGTGAACCGGGGCGCAAACCGTGGCGCCACCGGCCCCGGCCGGTCCCAGGCCGACCGGCCGGTCGGGCTTTGGCCGCCCCTCGGGCTCCCCGGCTCGGTGTGGTGCCTTCGTCTCTTACGGAATGTTCCCCGTGTTGCCATGGCGTCCAATCTTACATTCTATGTTGCGGTATAGCTCAAAAAGTGTGTCTTTTTCTAGTATTTACCTGCAAAACCATTGATTCACCAAAACTTCGTGGAATTCGTTAGTTAAAACCCTACTCTAGGTAGTTGAATTGCTTTTATATCATTTTGGAAGATTAGTTGACGGTTGGATTTGATCATTAAGGACCGTCAACAGTGACATCATGGACAAAGAGCTGGTGATCGGTATCTATGTTCACCGCATTCTCTGTTAGTGTCCCAATGGTGTCGGACGACTCGACAAGCGCAGCCCTCATCGTCTCCTTGTCGGCTCGGAGTTGGTCGAAGCGCCGGCGACCGCTCCCTTCGAGCCTCGACAAGAGGGCGCTCGCTCCCGAGCCTCGGAGGCCTCGACCTTCGGATCCGAGACAAGGAGGCGGAGGTCGGCGTTCTCCTCATTCCGGCGACCAACTCGGTGCGCAGGCCGGTTCGCCTCCCTGCCGCTGGAGGTGGAGCGCCTCGTCAAAACCGGCCCTCAACCGGATAAACTATGATTTCTCCCGGAGAAGCCCGCCAAATCCTGCGACAACGGAACCAAGGGATTAGCCGTCTCCGGTGCTGCGTCGAGGGTAGAAATTCGGTCATTTACAATACCTCCAACATGTCGGGAGGTCTCTTGAGAAGATCGGCGAGAGCAGCGAGGCAGGCGGTCGTTGGCCGGCCGCACGAACTTGCCGGTCTGCTCCCACCGAGTGCGCTCCACGGCGTCGTCCAGCATAGGCTGGCCGGCCCTCCGGGTCCCCGGCGGTCCGACCAGACCATCCGCGACGGCCCCTCCCGAGCACGCCGAAGCGAACCACCTCCCGGCTCGAGGCCCCTCGGCGGGCGCCCCGTCGCCGCCGACCACGGATGATCGCCCGTCGGAGGAAGCCGTGTCCGCAACGGCTACCTCTTTCCCCTGGGGGCGCCTCCCTCGAAGGGGGATCTCCACCACCTCCCCGTGGTCGAGGCACGGCTCGGGGCGGCGCCCGCGCCCGCCTCCATGACCGTGTCAGTGACGGTCACCGGGCAAAGCGCCGCACGATTTCTGCGGGACGGCGCCGCAGAGGCCTTTCCCACACCGGGACCTACGCCCCCGCTCGCCGCGGGCGGGGGCGGCTCCTTGGTCAACGGCACCTCAACCGCCTCTCCTCGGTTGTTGGCGGCGACACCACCACAGGGGCAGAAGGGGCGCCACCTTCACGGCCTTCCGCCTCGCCTGCTTGCGCTGCAAAGAAGCGGTGCCGAGCTCGGGCCGCCTTTGCGCTTTTGGTGCGGGGGCGAAGAGGGCAGGACTTCAGAAAAAAAATGAAATAAAAGCGATGAGGGACTCAAAGAAGGAGAAATGCTCACCCGCCGAGCGGTAGCCGAACGGCCGACTCACCGAGCCACGCCCGTCGAGGCCCCGACTTGAGGCGTCCCTTGGCCCGCGACTGCGACCGGGTCGCGGCACGAGCCTTGGGCCCTTCGGCTCGCCACCTCCTCGGGCGCTGCCCGTGCTTCACCCTCGGCGGGCCTCTGCGCCACCTCGGGCTGCTCCCGGCGCCTCCCGAGCCACCCCGACCGGGCCGCCGGCATCGGGACGACTCGGGAGGGGCCTCATCCCTCCCAGGCGGGTCACGCCCCAGCACGCCCAGGCTCGCGTGACCCGCTCAAGACGCCGAGGCCGGCGCTGCGCGCCGGACCTCTCCACTGCTCTCGCCTCTGCAGCGCATCACCGGGGTCGGAGGCCGCGAACCGAGCGACTCCTTCGGCCTCTCGTCCTCCATAAAGCCAAGGAAGTCGTCGTCCCCCTCGTCATCCTCATCATCGTCATTAGCCTGGAGGAATCGAGGCGTCGGCTCTCGAGGAGTCCCTCATCCTTTGCGCCGCGCGGCGCTCCAGCTCGCGCCGCTGGTTCTCCTTTGCGGACATTCCCCGTCCGACTTCTTCTTCTTCTACCCCCTCTGCTTCTCCGCGAGGGCTTTATTCTTCTCTTTCTCCACGGCGATGGGGGGCTTGGACGCCCTCAGCTTCCCGGACAGTGCCTGCGAAGAATAGGACAAGGTAAGGACGAGGGGGAGGAAACGAACGTCAGCCGACCACGCACGGCCACAGAAACTCACCACGGAGACGGCGTTCTAGTGGGGACACGACCTTGTAGAGGTTGGAGACGTCGGACACCGATGCCGCCTTCTTGGTCCGATCGACGATCTCGGCGTGATCGAGGTCGATGGACGACATCCTCGCCCCAGCCCAGGGGCTACCTTCCCTCATGTCAAACAGGCGGGGCTGCCTATGCATGAGGGGCGTAACCCGGCCCAGTGGAAGGCGGCGATGACGACCGACGCGTCTAACCCCTTGTGGGTCAACCTCTTCGCGCGGAACACCTTCTCCGAGGGATGACCCTGCGGGATGATCTCCTCCTTCCACCTCATGGGCTCCGCGTCGAACACCCTCCTGGTGTAGGCGGGCAGATGGCCGGAGTCATTCCGGAGGTAAAACCACTTCGCGCGCCAGCCACGGTTGGAAGTGGTAAGCTTCTCCGGGATGTATGAATCCCGGTTGCGAGCCCGCAGCTGCAGCATGCAGCTGCCGGCGCGGACGGATGTCCGCTTCCCCTTCTCGACGCCCTTGAAGAAGAGGGCGCCCTCGAAGAAGTGGAGCCAGAGGTCCGAGTGGACCTCGACCCCAAGGAAGCCCTCACAAAGGGCGACGAACACCGCCAGGTGTGTGATGGAGTTGGGGTTGAGATGCTGTAGCTCCAGGCCGTAGTACTCGAGGATGGCCCTCAAGAACCGACCCACCGGCATCCCGAACCCATTCTCATGGAACGCCGTGAAGCTCATGATGTATCCTGGAGGCGGGTGCGGGGGCAGTGGTCGGCCGGCGGGACGATCCACTCCCGGCGAGGCCTTATATCGGGCGCAGGGGCGGAGAAGCCCCTTCCCCACGAAGCGTCCACCAGCTCCGCAACGCCACGGAGCTCGTCTCCCCCACTCCTCCACGCCAATGATCTCGTGTCTCGACGACATGGCGGCGGGACTAGGCGGGTGCAGCCGTCCCCCTCCCCCGCTCCCTTTCTTCTCCCCAGCGGCACTCAGCGACGGCTATGGCGGAGGAAACAGAGGCGGGGGCAAGGGCGAGGAAGACGAGAAGAAAGGCCGCCGCGTCGCCGGCGTAGGTATTTATACCCGACGCCAAGCCCCTTCTTTGATTAATCAAGGTATCGATCCACGATACGCCGTATCGACATAACCACAAGACGACCTGGGGCAACGGCAAGACACGAAATGGTCAGCGCCACATCGGTCCGGCGCACCACACGCACGCTGCACGACCGGACATCGACAAGGATCCGAGCGCAAGGCCCGGGTCACGCCATCGCGGTCGCGCAGCCGAGAGCCGCAGCGCCCGGCGCATCATCACGCCCACCGTGGGGCCCACGCCCACCAGCGCCACGGCAACCGCCACAACGGAGAAAGTGGGGCCCGCCACCTCCCGCGGCGCTCCCGCATCACGCGCCTAAAAAAGGCGCGCCCACGTCCCATGACGGGGCAAAAAACGGTTCTCCTTCTCCATGAAGGAGCCGAGGCGATGGCCCATTTACGGTCCAGGAGGAACGGAGGCTGGCCCATCTCGGGGTTCGGCAGCCGCCTCGAGGCAACTTGAGTCGAGGGCAGCTCGGACGGCCTCATACCACGGCCTGGCCCAAGGAAGCTGGGCCGTCTGGCAAGCGACATCCGAGGCCGCATGGCAGCCAAGTAGGGGATCCCGTGTGGGAGTGCATCGAGCCCTCGGAACCCGGGCGGACGGGATCCGAGCACCGCCTCGATACATACGGCGGCTCTTATGAACCGCGCCTCGGGCCCAAATGACCCCCTAACGAACAGGGGCACGGGCGGTTCACTTGGATCCACCCCGCTAACAGCTCACCGGACCAAGTCGTGTTCGACACACGTCGGCAAAAGCACGATGAAGTCCACCCTCCTCCCCTGCGGAAGGGGCGAGGTGCGTAAAAACTAACGACCAAGTACCAACCGGCTCCCCCCTCGACACCACGAGGGCCGGGGGACCTCCCGATCTGAACCGGCTCGGGAAAGCGTCTTGACATCGACCCGAAACCCCGGACGAGCCGGCGGGCCAGGGCTCGGCGCCACGAATCGCTTCACCACTAAAACACGTACAAAGCCCTCGGATGAGTGCGCGCACTCCTCCCGAGGCCTCGGGGGTCGGCCGGCGCCCAGGCGCTTCCTTGCCCCGAAACCACGACTCCCAAGGCGACACGATCTCGCCAAGTAAACTAACCGCAAGCTCTCGTGAGAAATCCTCCGAGGCGTCAAGGGCTACGCCCGCCCGGAGTGCGTTCGCACGCACCTGCAGAGCGAGGACATTTGCGACCAAGGCAAAGGCCTCGGCCTACGAGCGAGTGCTCCCACTCCTTCAAAGGCTCGGGGGGGCTCTTGTCGGGGACCAAAATAAGGGCCCCCTAAAGGAAGCCCAACAAAAAGCGCAAAAAAACTTGGCCCAGCCAGACCTCTCACTTGTTCAAAGCGGGCCAAGGCACCGGCACGCGGGAGGCGGCGTCCGGCTTCGCGGCCCGTCCGAGCCCCCCTCACCGGGCCGAGGCCTCGGGGCGGGGGCCGACTCTCCGTCCCCGCCCGAGCCCCCCCTACGTTTGGGGCCTCGGGCGAGACCGACTCTCCGTCCTGCCCGAGCCCACCTCTCGCTCGGGGCCTCGGGCCGAGATGGCCCTCCGTCCCCGCCCGAGCCCCCCCTCCTGCTTGGGGCCTCGGATGGGAACCGACTCTCCGCCTCGTCCGAGCCCCTGGCGGATAAGCCTCGGACAGGTCGCGCCGCACTTCCTGGTCAAACCAAGGACTCCGATTTGACGTATGACCACCACCCGCCTTCCCACAGTGCTTGTCAGAGCAGCAGGGGATGAGAGCCGTCCCGTCACGACTCTCACCTAGCTCAGGATTACGTATCCACTGCAAAGGAGGCCACGCCTACCACTGTGGAGCTCTATGTTGTCTAATCTTCCTGACAAGACAAGTCACCGAGGCCCCGAGACGGCAGACGCCACGCCCAGGGGCCATCACCCTGCATCACCCGTCATACAGGGATCAGGTCAGGCGGCGCGCCGGTCAAAGCAACAGTGCCTCCCGGGTTTTCTGAGCCCAGGGTAGGCGGCGGCCGCCCCGATGACGGCTCTCCACTGTGCCAACCACCCCGCGAACGGCTGCAGGCGCTGAGGCACTCCGGGCCTCGGAACCAGGGGAAAGTCAAAACTACAGTATGCTACAGGGGTCAGATACGTCTCCCCCGGCCGCTCCATCAACTTCTACAGGAACGTCTGCTCTGTTCGCCGTCTGACAGAGGGAGCGACTCCTCGAAGGCGCGCCCATGTCCCGCGCCACCATCACTACAGTGCCAGACTCCACACCATGGCCCCGGAACCAGGATGGCGGTGGGCTCCGCGGCCCCGGAGAGGAAGGGGAGACGGCTCCCCACGCACGCCAACTCTTTGTAAGCCTCGGCCACCTCCTTGCGGCTATAAAAGAAGGAGGCAGGGGCCCGTAGACAGGAGAACATGGAGACATAAGTCGACATAGGCACACTCAAGCCACACAACCTTCACGAGACTTGGGACCAGCTCCCTCTCTCCACCTGCTTGTACACCCCTACCAACAAGCACTTCGGTGTAAGATAATACAAGGCATCCTCCCCCCACTGGACGTAGGGCCTTCTATTGCCCGAACCAGTCTAAACCCTTATGTTCATCTCGCACACCATCCAGATTTGGGAGCACGCACCACAAATTCACTCGTCGGGGCTAGGGCCACCAGTTCTCGCACCGACACAATGATTTTTCTTTCTTCACAAAACTATGCAACTAAATGAAATTTTCTTTTACTGTGCAAACAGTAACTAAGATTCTTGCATAATCTAGAACAAATTAAAACCGAATAACACGAACTTCTTCTATAGCTACTATCAGAGTTACTAAGCACAGGGCATGTTAGTATGATCAACGAATTTACAAATATGGATAAACCAGTTCTATTAGAATATTTCGAGTCTTTTTGATTTGGAAACAAGTGCAGGTTGCCAATGTTCTTGCTCCTAGACAGGCAGTAACTGACCATGACCACAGAATGCAGTAGTAGAAGAGCACCATTCTTTTACTATGACCTTGATTCCTCAGCCACCAAGGAGTACAATAATAATTGTACTCCGATTAAGAGGCTGCTGAATAGGGGAGATCTAGGCAAAGCAAGAACCAACTCTGACTGCAACAAATTCTTCTCATATATAGCCACCTGCTGTCTAGGCATCTTTCAAAAATTATAGTATCACACAAGAAATTAAAGCCAACAAACATATCTTAACCATCCTTTTTTCATGATAAATTAACAGATACCTAAAAAAGAACACACATCCTTTCTTGTAGGTGTTACTCTGATCATACTTAAAATGACTTAGGTTCATTATTCGAGTAAGGCACTAGCAACAACTATCATCCATGATGAACCACATACATTGGTCAATATTATTGAGTGGCTTGATTCAACCAATCTATTCTAACTGAGCAAGAAATAATCATACTCCTATGATTTAGTACATCGGCGCTTAGCACCGCCGAGCCACCGGCGTCACCCCCGAACCCATCCACCGCCCGCCTCGCTACTGTAATAGCCGTCTGCCTCCGCCGCCGTGCACCCACACCGAGACCAACGCCATGGTGGGGATGCAGCGCTGGGCGAAGGAGTCGTCGTTATGTCGCCGTCGCCGCCGCCGTCCGCCCGGTCCACCGCCGTCGCCGCACTATGACACCGTCGCCAGGGGCAGGGATGCAGCCAAGGGCACGCACCTCTCGGTGGCTGGAGCCGCCTCCGTCTGCTGGCCCTCTCGAGTAGAGTAGTCGCCGTCTGCCCTGTCGACAACAAATGATGGGAGACCGAGAGATACAGAGAAGAGAGAGTAAATCTGGGCTGGTGGGCAACCGCTGGCATTGGGTTGGACTTGGACATGGGTTCGGGCCAGTCCAGATCCAAACACAAAAATTATTGTAATTAATAACCTCGTCACTATAGGAGGATCTATGCAACTTTTTTCTTGAGAAGAACCACTAGAGGAAGAAAAGATATATAGGCTATAAAAACAGAGAAAATATTTAAACAAAAAGAGAGATATATACAACTAGACACACACTTGCCTAGAGAACAAAAACTTACAATGCTATGGTTATTATACTGGCTAGTTTGCCCATGGTGTACAACACCTTGGCATCCACATCGAGTCTTGGTCCAAGACGTAGCATCAGTCCTATTTCTCTGTCAGTCTTGGAGCATTCGACCTCTTGGAACACATAAACGAGGGACGGCCAAACATGTTGCCATACTCGACTAACAGTCTACAGATTGCCGGTCGCAAGTTTACTGGGCCTCAACTCGAGCACTTTCTTCATGGTATCTAGCATGGCGCGTCCACCTCAACTCGAGCACTTTCTTCATGGTATCTAGCAAGTCGCGTCCACTAGGTGGACGCGCCATGCTAGACACCGTTAAGGAAGCACTAGAGTTGAGCCTTAGCAAACTCGTGGAAAGCCGTAGAGTCCTGGCCGAGTATGGCAATATGTCGGGGCCTTCATCTTTGTGATCAATGAGCTCCAATGCTCCAAAACTTGATAAAGTGATAGGAGTGACACTTTTTTTTCGCGATCGGGTTGTTCCCCTATTTCATTAAGAGGAAAGCAACAAGATACAACCAGATCACGGGAATGTGACAATGGCGAGTGGCCATCGCGCACACGGAGAAGCCACCTAAACTACTGGATCCAATTTTTCAGAGATTACACGGCGAACGAATGTCGCGACCAAAGCGAAGCGAGAGCCGAGACCGGCGCGTATCCTACTGACATCCAATCCGCTGCTTCCGTGGTGATCGCCATGACCACCTCGTGCGCCGACGACGTCGTTCAGTTGAAGGTTCTTTCATTTCGTTCCTTCCAGAGGCACCACGAGATTAGCAGGAGCATTGTGTCGAATAGGGGCCTCGAGGAGCTGTCCACTCGACGACGATGTTGAGTCCACCAGGTTGCGAGGGAGTCGCCGTCGCAGGGCACGAGCACCTGCAAACCAAGGGGCGCAAGCAAGGCGAACCAAACCTGCCGACTGAACACACAAACAAGGAAGAGGTGACTGGCCATCTCTGGTGCTTGGCCACACAATACACAGGCGTCATCATCTTGCAGACCATGGCGCTTACGCCGTTCGGCCGTCCACAGCCTACCATGGAGGGCAAGCCAGAAGAATATCTTAACCTTGGAAGGAGCCTTAGCACGCCAGAGCTCCTTAGCACCAAGAAGCTCAGTGGACCCACGGAAGAAGGCTCTATAGGTGGAGGACGCGGAATAGGAACCTGACGAGGACCATTTCTAGGTGAAACGGTCAGGGACGTCGAGGTCCAAGCTGACATCACGCAAAACCTCCCAAACCCTGAGGTAGTCGCCCAGGACCTGGGTAGTGAGCGCGCCGGTGATGTCGGCGATCCATCTGTTCCCCAGCAAAGCATCCCTCAATGAACGCCGATTGCCAGAGCGCGATATGGCCGCGAACAGCGCCGGTGCGTAGGTCGCCAGCCTGCCCACCGAGGCCTAGACATCCGACTAGAACCAAATGGACGCGCCGTCGCCAACGTGTACAGACAGACTCGCGGCGAGCATGGCCGCAATACAGCGGTCCGGCTTGGAAGGCAGACCAACCCCAGCAAATGCTGCTCGGCACGCGCGAAGTCACTCCCAACCTGAATCGCAGCCAAAGCCAAGGAAACGTAGGTCGATGACGCCGAGACCACCAAGCTCAGTTGGCCTGCATACCATAGGCCAGGCGACACGACATTTCCCACCGGAGCAAACCTCCGTGCCCGCCCAGATGAAGGCGCGTCTGCGCTTGTCAATTTGCTCGATGGCCCAGGCAGACAGGGAGCACGCAATGCTGGTGTGGATAGGGATCGCCGAGAGAGTGGACTTCGCGAGGGCCACCCTACCGGCGCACGTGAGCAGCCTTGCCTTCCAAGTCGGAATCCTCACGGATATGGCGTCGATGAGTGGCTGTTCATCCACACGGGCGGCGGCGAAGTGATAGCGAATCCCAAGGTACCGCGACGGCAAATGGCCGCGATGACGAACGGAACACCGCTTGCACTGAGGACACCACCTCAGCGCTACAACAGATGAGAGATGCGACACACTTGTCGTGGTTGGTTGCCAGACCAGAAGCTTCCGTGAACAGCTGCAGAATATGCGAGAGGCATGTCATGTCTTCAGGAACGGGAGCGAGCAGGACGACGAGGTCATCCGCATAAAGCGACGCTCGATGGCTGGCGACTTGCCAAGGAAGCGGCGTCAGTGCTCCCCGCCGGTCAGCCTCCTTGATCAAGGAATTTAGAACCTCCATGACGATGACAAAGAGCATTGGAGATATTGGGTCGCCTTGCCTAAGGCCCCTGGCGTGGGCGATACGACGACCTGCCCTGCCATTAACTAGGACGCGCGTGCTGGCCATGGAGAGCAGATGGAGATCCAGCCTAGCCATCGCCGCTGGAACCCGATGAACCGGAGAACCTCAATCAGGAACGGCCAACCAACAGAGTCGAAGGCTTTTGCAATGTCGACTTTGAGCAGGATGGACGTGAACTTCTTGGCATGAAGCAACCTACAAGAAAGCTGCACCGTCCGGAAGTTGTCGTGGATTGCACGACCCTTGATGAACGCCGTCTGGTTGTGGGCGATAATTTCCCCAAGGCGGGGCGCCAAACGCCGAGCCAAACACTTGGCAACGATTTTACTAAAGCTGTGAACCAAGGCGATCGGTCGGAAGTCCTTCAGTTTGGTGGGATTCAGTAAGTTGAAGCTTCTGCTGTCCAGCGACCAAATAGCTTGCATTGCATTCATCACATCAGTTTTGATGATAGGCCAAGCCACTTTGTAGAATAGCCCGGTGAAGCCGTCTGGGCTAGGTGCCTAATCATCCGGGAGATTTCTGATGGTGTCCCAGACTTCATCCTCAGAGAAGCAAGCGTGGAGGGCGGAGAGATCAAGCTGTGGAAGCAGTCCGTCCAACCTGATGGAGTGGTCGCGGACGAAGGGCTTGCCCAGTATGCCATTGTAATACTAATAGGCGACATCAGCTTTAGCTTGGTCTGCAAAGAGCCAGGCCCCTTCATGGTTGAGCGCAGGGATTACGTTTTTCCTGTTCCTGTGGCAGGCTTGAAGGTGAAAGAACTTGGTGTTTGCGTCTCCCTCTTCAAGGTACTGAATGCGTGCCCACTGCCTGTAGATCATTCTTGACAAGGAAGCCAGGCCCAGGCTCATGAGCTTGATGCCCTGGTGAAGTTCACGCTCGGCCGCGGAGAGTTCCCTGACCTCTTGTGCTTTATCGAATTGGGCGATGAGCTCACGCGCCATGAAGAGCTGTGAACGCACACTACCGACGGTCTTCGTGCTCCAGCTTTGCAGCACTTTAGCAGTGCGCCGCAGCTTGAAATCCAAGAGTCTGCATGGGTCCGCCCCAGCAGGGCAGCCCCCCAAGCATCAGCCACCGTCCGGCTGGAACTGGCCGATGCGACCCGTAACGCTTGAATCTGAACCGTGGTTTTGCCCACGGCCGTGAACAGAGCTGAAGGAGAAGTGGCGAGTGATCAGAACAGTCCGACGACAAGCAACGCAAATGGTGAGACGGGAAGGCTTCAAGCCAGTCGATGCTGGCGAACGCACAGTCCAGTCGTTCGAGTGTTGGCCTGGTGCGCTGGCTAGACCAGGTGTATAGGCGGCCATGGAGGTAGAGTTCTTGGAGCCTCAGTTCATCAAGAAGCCTCCCGGCGACGCACGCCTCAAGTTTAGGCGGTCATTGTTCTTGTCGGCGCCCTGTAAATTTGATTAAAGTCACCACACAACAAAAGCGGGCCGCTTGCGTGTTGACGCACTAGGCGAAGCTCGTCGTGGAAGGCAGGCTTAAGCGCGTCGAGCACCGGACCATAAGCGACCACCAGTGACCAAGAGGCCTGAGGCGCCGAGGTAGGCGCGATGCGCATGGTGACCGCGAAGGAACGGCACGCCGCGACGACACCGCCTGATCGACCCGGCGCCAGGCCACGATGATGCCACCCGAAGCACCGACAGAAGGCAAGCACACATAATCAAATCCCATACCCATTACATCATTGGCCATGGAAACGGACATTACATCGACTTTGGTCTCAACCAGACAGAGCGCGGACACGTGTTCCTGGCGTAGGAACTCGCGGACGACCGACCGACGTGCTCTGGAGTTGAGACCATGCACATTCCAAATGAAAAAATTGTTCGCAGGCATGAGAACAGACGTGGCGACTACACAGGTGCTGCTCAGGTGGCGCGAACTGCACAGAGTGCGAGCTGCTTCCTACCGAGGAATAAGGCATGCATCGCCTCGCGCTTGGACGGCGTCAGGGGGTGGGCGAGGGCAGCCTGGAACTCCTCAAAGGAGGCCTCATCCGGCACCTCCGTGGGCATGTCGAACCCAAGCTTCTTCATCATAACTTTGCGCGCTTGTGCTTTCGATTTGGGCTCCCGGAACTTGCTCTTAGCTGCCAGACGCGCGCTGCGCTTGGGAACGAAGCCGTCGTCGTTGTCATTGGTCTCCGGCACCCTTGTCTGACGGAGGCACGGGGTGAAGAGCAGCGGCGGCTCAATCGGGACCCGAAAGGAGGCTGCAAAGGATATGGGCGACGAAGGTGGAGCTGGTGAGCCGCCCGACAGAGTTGAGGTGCCCGGGCGTGACGGGTGACGGGTCGGCGACACGGTGCACGCCGTGCCCGTAGTGGAGGCGCCGAGCGCAGCGCGCAGCAGCGGAGCAAAGCGACACGGACTCGCCACGCTGACATACAGCAAAGAGGCCCAACACAGCATAAGTCATCGGCTGAAAGCGGCCGGGCCCAACTCAACCATCGAACGTGGCCGAGCAGAAAGGGCGTGCGACGAACCAAAGGTGGAGTAGGACGGTGCGGCCCACGGAAGCCGCGAAGATGGCGTCCAGAGCCCGCCCCCCCATTCCAGGCGACGCCGGCCCAAACGCCCGGCGGGCCCATGGGTCACGCTCAACGGAGTAGACCGGAACGGCCAGGGGCATCACAGCAAAGAAGGCAGTAGTAGGCCTCAAAGGCGCATGGGGTCCACAAATTGGACTTGACAGAGAGAGGGCTACCAGCCACAGGTCGCCGCCTATGTCCGAGGCAGCAAAGAGCACGATGTTCCCTGTCCGGGAATCCCCGCTGGCGCCCCCACGACCGAAAGCAGCAGCGGGGCGCGGAGTTCCTTGCCCGAGAATCCTACTGGCCGGCGGGGAGCAGACGATGTTGGCAGGCGGGGTGCAAGCGATAGGGGCAGGGAGCCGTAGGGGGATGATGGGGCACCCAAGCTGGCCCACCAGGACGACGCTCGTATGCTGACGTGGCTCGAAGAAGGTCCCACGACCAAGCCGCGGGTCGCCGGAGCCCCCGTACCGAGTGGTGCGCGGCCGGCCGCCACCACCGCCGGACTCAACAAACCCCGCCGCAGCCATTGAAGTTGCTGTCCCCACCTCGCCGGAGTCGGAGTCCCGGCGGCCGTGGAAGTCCTCATCGTTGTCGGACGGCGGCGGCGTGTGCCGTCCTGGAACTCCACCAGGCGCATACGCACAAGGTATCTCATCGCCGAAACCTCAGTCAGGATGACCTCCCACGGACACAGGAAGAGCGGCGGACCACCATCATGTTCTTCTTCTCTGTCCGGGATGACGAGGATCTTTTCATCCGGGATGAGGTCGGGGTGAGCGCACAGGCCGCGACGAAGAGCTTCGCGCTCGTCGTCCGGTCCTCAACCGCCTCGAAGTTGGCGATCATCACCTTGACCCCGACGAGCCCGGGAGGTGCCGGGCGATTCCTCCGAAAGGAAGCGAAAGGACGGTATCCCCCTTCATGCCGACGAGGACGCTGTACCGCAAGGCCCCCGACGAGCCAATGAAGGCGCTGTTCCAACGCCGCCAACAAGAAGATGAAGGGTGCACCCGGAGGCGCCGGGGAGCTCAAAACGCGGGCGAGATCCTCCTGCCTGGAGAAACGAACAATGAAGTCATCCGGTGGGTTCTCGCACACCGTGATCGCATCACCGGGCGACCCCGTAGTGCTCCCCGGAGGTGGTGCAAGATCATCGACGGTGTCACGGGCGGCCGCGCCCGGGATCAAGGCCCCCAGGCCAGGAGCACAAAGATCCTCACCGCCGGATGGCGGGGGTGCGTGGAACAACGATGCTCCAAAGAAGTTAGCTCATTGGCCCCGCACGCCGGGCGAGATCGGCAAAGACAAGAGCGCTGCGTGAGCCGGGCGCGGGTAGCCGTAACGGTGATCGGAAGGCCCGCGCTGACGCCGGTGGCGGCAAAGCAGCGTTAGCCGCGCTGCACGGACCAGCTGATGACCAGGGCCGACTGCCGCCACGCAGGCACGCGCGGCGGCGACAAGTCCGAACTCAGGCCCGGCGCCGTGTCGGCCGACCGCCGACGGGACAGGGAGCGACCGTGGATGCAGACCTCGGGGAGGCCGTGGCGGTCGGCGAGGCACGGCCGGGCGGGCATGGCGATGACGGGTCCGCCATGGTGCCGACGGGTGACCAGAGAGCGCCCCCCCTCAGGCGTCTGCTCACTGCGGAGGCAACGGGCGGTCAGCCGGTGGCCGGCCTGAAGGCAGTTGAAGCACTTTGGCGACGCCCGGCCGTCGGCCTTGACATGACTGCCGGAGAGCGGCAGTGAATCACTTACCGACGAGGTTGGCCGGCACGGGCGACGCCCGCACCGGAGCTCGGCGCCCGCCGCCTGCTTCGACGGCGCGGAAACCTCAAGATCGTCGGGGTCGACAAATCGCTACTGGGTGGACCACCAAGGAAGCAAGACGGCGCCGGGGGCGACGCCTGGTCACGCCGCAGGCAGCAGCTTCCCCAAATAGATGTTCCGGGCGGCGACGGCGATGGCGGGCGTCGCAGCAATGGGCGCGGGCGGCCACCCGCCCGCACCAAAGAGTCGGGTGAAACACAGCCTAGCACCCGAGTAGCCCGGAGATCCCTGAAAGGGTTCAGCATCGGGATTCAGGGAGGACGCCGCAGGTCCAGCGCGGCTCGGCAGCGGCGGTCGACGACGACTGGTTGGGGGCGACCGAACCCATGGCGTTGAGGGAGGCCTCCGCAGCCTCGACCTCGTCCGCCCACGACCAGCGGGAGCAGGAACCAGGCTCCATGCTCAAGGAGGAGGGCGGGAGGAGTGGGTTGGGTGGACGCCGGGGTCGGGATGACAGCCGGCGTGCGAGAAGGGGACGACGGAGACAGTCCAATATTGTTCTATTATATGCTTCATTCACACTATTGGAATTCGATCAACAGAACTGAAGTTATAGGAGTGACACTAGTAGTAGGTCTAGGACCAGGATTGGATGCGGAAGCCATGGTGGAATTAGTAGCGAGACATAATCATCTTCTTGTTGTAGGAAACAGCTAGGTGGGGGGATCACCGTCCCGTCCTGATTAACAGGACTGTTACGGTGATACCGGCCGGGCCGCTAGGGCGGCGCTCCGGCTGATGAATCTCATGGATGTCGATGTCAGCATATTATTATTTATATAGTGACTTAGCTGAGGGTACTCGTCAGCTTATGTGCACGCTGTTTCTCTCTTTAACCTAACCGTCCTAGCTACCGCAGCAGCAGCAGCAGCATGGGTCACTGGCCGGCATCCACATGCTCATGGTGTGCATGCGGTAGCTGCCTCTGCTACATAGTATACTGTCTTGTACAGCAGTACAGTACTTCCGATCCGGTTCAGTCTCATCACTTGCATTTCCTACGCGCGCACTGTAGTGCTGCTACTAAAATAAAATGTGAACTGATTCGTAGGGGATTAAGAAAAACAAAAAAATTAATTAAACAGGCAAGGCTTGCGAAGGTGTTCCCATTTGCATCGAAATATTGGATGACGACAATAATGCTTGATCGATCTCGTATGAAAAAAAAAAGGCTTGTCGTCCTTTGTTGTGGGCAATATAATGGGCATGCATGCATGTTCGTCAGCCATGACGACCTTGCAGAATAATGCAAAAGTTGTCACTCACATGTCCATAAACCATGTCGTCCTTTGTGTGTTCCAGACATAGTATACATTAATACAGTAGGTATAGGCACGCGTACGTACTGTTAGACTCCGGATCAGGAGTCTAATTGAAACTAACTGGACGAACAAGAACAACTGAAAGAATAATACGTATTAGTAACTAGCAAGAACTGAATTTGTAACTACAGGTACATAATGTAACTGAATGACTGAAATGTTCAGGTTCTGTTCATCGATACCGCCTTCCAGGCGACGGCGCACTCTTTATTATGCCAGTATATATATATATATATATATATATATATATATATATATATATATATATATATATATATATATATATATATATATATATATATACAAGGCCCCTCCAGCCCAACATAACAAAGCGCCGCAGGCCTTTAGCAGACAACGGCCCATAACCGAGTCCATCCGAATCACCCATTCACTCCTGTTGCCATCTTACCATTACTAATTAGAGGATTTAAAGGAGACTCCATGTTACATTAATCAGAAACATCCGCCATCAAACTAAAACACCTTACCCATCTATAACCATCGGATCTATTTTATTTTTTCTAGAAAATTATCCACCTTTTTCATTAAATAGATAATAAAACAATATAGCCTAAAATCTGCGTACAAGAAAAAGATTGAATTTTCCAATAACCGTCCTTTGCATGGACTTATCCATCACGTTTATTTATGGTTCGTCGACCAAATATGCCTGTGCCCTTCGTCGACCAAATATATGCCTGTGCCCCAACTCATAAAAGAAAATATCTAAACTCTTACCGAGATCATGTGCTAAGAAAATCTACCAAGACATTCAGTTGCAACAACCGTGAAGGCTACAGTTGCAACAACGACCGTGAAGGGCGAATGAGAAGATCGCCGGATCGGAGGAGACTAGCTGTCATGCATGTTCTGTTATTCAGTTATACCTTGTGTGGATTGTGCGTAAATATTTCGTCCTTCTACTCCCGTCTTTTGCATGAACGGATCACTGGACTTGATGGAACTTCCATCATTAGATTGCTTTGGAATTGATCAAAGTTCCTCTTTCTTCATAGTAGTTGTTTGCGAGTCCTTCAGGCCTCAGCTGCCCGTACTCCATAGAGGACATAGACATCTTTGCCAGGTTTAGGGAATATGACGTAATCTATTTTTTTCCCTCTCTATATAAAATTCCTTCATGCTAAATTACCTATTGTTCGCGTGTATCAGGGAGATCAGACACATCACACTAGGACAGGGATCGTTGAAGTGGATGAGAACGATGTCATGTAAATGATTTGATTATATATGTAGCGTTATCTATTTTAAGGGCCGAACTATAGTAAAATTGTTTCTAAATTACACACTTCTATGCTCTAAAGTAAAAAAAAAGTAAGTATAATGCTATATTTTTCATGAAGACAAAGTAAACATGTATGCAATAGGTTAAATATTAATTATAGTAGCTTATGAAACATGAAAAATATTCCCTTAACAAAGCCACATTTTAGTGACACTAACTTAGTTTTTGTTCTATTAATACTCTATGATTTAGATTTATGACATCATAAGATATAAACTGCAACAAGAGACATTATAGAATAATCTAATTTTCCAACTAAATACATATAAAAAGATGAACACAAAGGTGCCATGCAAAGGAAAAACTATGGATATGGATGAAAAACTCATAGATTAGTAGTTGATATGTTTATCTCAACTCAATAGTCAATGTGGAATGTGCAATTTAATATTACTACTTTTAAACAAAATATTTATGTCTTTTGAGATTATTATAGTCCGTGCGAGAGCACGAATTGATAGACTAGTATCTATAAAATGTCATACGGGTTGCTCATTTAAGGCCAGTTCGTTTGCCCCAGGGGCGTATAAAAGCTGGCTTTTCAGTCTTGACCCATCACGCGGAAAAAAAAATCATGGCCTTAAAATAATAAGCATACACTAGAGTAGCCTATAAGCATGCATATCGATCAGTAAGCGTGATGAATGAAGATAGATGTGTTACACGTTTGTTGACCTTGACTCTCTGCTTTACGCATAAATATAGGACATGCCACAAGATCCACATGATTCCTTCTGTGTTTGTTGACCATGACCTTGTCTGAGGTAGTGACGTATCGCATGACAGCAGTCTTTCTCTAGGATTGAATATTCTTGCCCCGCAATTCACGTAGGAGAGCCTAGTGGAAGATAAGTGGAAGGCATGTAGTATAGTGGAAGACTCATGTGTTGTTAGTGGAAGACTCACGTATTGTGAGTGGAAGACTCCTGTGTTTTGACCTAGTGACTTCCCTCGATGCGACCGAAGCTTGAGAAATGAACAAAGTTTTGTGGAACACCGAAGCTAGACTGCAATCTTTACGCCAGTCCAATGATTAACCGCAAAACATAGTACATGCCACAAGATCCAATATTACGGACAAACAAGTCCAAAACACATTGTGACCGCAAAATATAACACAACGCCATTAAATCCTACAAAATTCACTCTCACGGGAAGTCAAACCTAGGAGGACCCAAGGTGTGCTACTAAGACTCTTGTAATATAATTAACCACTAGACTACAGGTCTTTTCGTGATTTATGACAGATGAAAGTCATTGCTTCTCACTTCGTTTCTATTATTCAGAGCATATATTAATATCCACCAGTCCCTTCTTTAAAAATTTCTAAGAATTATATTGCTGGTTGCATTTTCTTTGCGAGATTAGTTTGGTTTTTTTTTTTTTGACGGGAAGTTTGGTTTATATATGATCTGATGATGCGAGGGCTAGAACTAGAAGGGAAAGAGGGGGATGTTGTGCAAGCGCTAGCTATCAGTTGTGCTCGATTGCCACTCTGCCAACCATGCTGAACTTTATTTTTTTCCACTGTTCCCGGTGACCCAGCCGAGACGACGTAGATGACCCGTTGGTTGAACCGGTTGTGACCCGTAGATGACCCCGTGAACCGGCCGTGCGATGCAGCATTAGAAGCACGACACATTATATCTCACAAAAAGCATGAGTGCGTGCCCGCCTTCTAATCACTTAGTACGATGCGGTCAAGTCGATCGTCCACTCGCGATTGTGCATGCATGCGTGTGATGTGTATATAAGTCGATCGCCTGCAAATCTTGCTCATCTCGATCATCTGTGGCTCTTCTCTCTTTTCCCTCTATTCAGCTGCCTGAAACTAGTACCATCGACCCATCGATCGAGCCATACTGCTGCACACAGTCAGCATGTCGCCCAGCAATAAGCAGTACCATGTTTCCACCAAGAGGTCGCCGCCCGTCGACGCCGTCCTTGGCGGTGTAATTTTGCTGCTGCTCCTTGTGGTCTGCAGCGACGACAGCAGCGGCGGCGGCGGCCTCAACTTCCTGCTGGCAACTGCTACAGAAGGCGAACACGGGATTACCAGAAACCTTACCAAAAACCACCGTAGTAAGTGTCCACGACTAATCACACTTAGCTTGGATCCCCTGATATTCTTTTCGAAATGAAAATTCCCACCCAAACTATATTGGCTCATCATGTTTAATTTGAGACAATGTCGGCTGAGCTCTCGATCGTGCCCATGCATGCCTGGCATGAGGTGAGCAGGAGATATTGTTAGTGCAGGGTGGTTATTAAGATTAGATATAAGCACACTTCGCTATTATTAAGTTAATTAGCTAGACTCTTCGTAGTTTCAAAAAAAGTTAAGACTCTTTATTATGAAGAAAAAAGAGATGTTCAAAAAACCATAGTTATATTTCTCCTCTAACCATAGCAAAAGAGAAAGGTTTCAAGTTGTAGCATATATATACATATTATATTGAAACTATTATATGGCTTACAGATGTTTGTTGCATCATCTTTTATTGATTAAAATACAGATCTTCCACTCGGAACCGGGCCTCCAACACCCCACGAAGTGAATGTTCCGTATGGACGGTTTCATCCGCCTCGATAAGGAGATAAACCCGGCAATGCCAGATCACCAGATTGCCCGTACACTGCCCCCCCTCTCTTGCAGGAGCATCTACCATTGCAGACACAACTGATATTAATATAAAACCACTACCCCATGACCCGTATTTAGTGTTTTTTTTTGAAGGCAAAAACTGTGGGGGAGATCCCCACAGTACTTCAATTTGTATTTATAGGAATTAAGAGGGTTACAAGAAATTACATACTGAGTTTAACTGAAAGCATCTAGCCAAAAACAGAATGCTGACCGAAGGTCATCATTGAATCTAAGTGACTGAAGGCGGCACTGGTTTTTGAAATTAACGAGCCAAGTCCCCACATGCACTGGCTTGTTTCTGAAAATTTTGTCATTTCTCACTCTCCATATCTCCCAGCTCGCTATGATCACAGCCTCCATGAAAAAGTGCGTATTTTGTTGCTGCCTTGCATGCGCAATTCTGGGGTGTAGGCTGAGGCTTAGGTTCCATTCAAAGTTTATCTTTTCCCAGCAATCCCTAGCAAAGCTGCAGGTGAAGAACAAATGCTCGATATCCTCATCCGCTCCATCGTTGCAGTGACACAAGGTGGCTCTTCTCCATCCTCTCGGTGAGATGTTTCTCCTCTTGAGCATTGTTTTGGTGTTTAATCTATCCACCAAGACTTGCCATGCGAAAAATTTTATCCTAGGAGTGCATTTTGACTTCCACATCCATTGGAAGATTGGGTGAGCTGGTAGATTTTGGAATGCCATTTTGTAAAACTTCCTGGATGAGTATGTATTGTTACCCCATTGGTAGACCCAAGAATCTTTGGCTTGGTCATGAAGGTGCACTGCTATCAGTATGTCATTGAGCTGGTGAAGCTCCTCAAATGCTTGTTGGGATAATGGCAAGCTGAACAGGGAGTCCAGTTCTTCAGCTTCTGCTGCTTGGGAGACACTCATCTTCAGGCTGGTTTCTGTGGCATGCGTCAGTAGGCATGGGAATTGGTGTGCAAGTACTTGATCTGACCACAGATCATCCCAGAATGTAACAGTTTTACCATCTCCAATGTTGCATCTGGCAATCCCCCTGAATAGGATGTTAAGCCTCAAAATATCTTTCCACCAAAATGAACCCACCTCCCTGGAAGCGTGGGGTATCTTGTCCATGTAGTGGTTGTGCCAAATGAAATTTACCCAAGGGATATCAGCTCTATTATAGAATTTGTGCAAATGTTTGATTAGCAGAGCATCATTCTGGACATTCAGATTGATGATGCCTAGGCCTCCTTTGGCTTTGGGTTTCATAACCATGGGCCAAGCTGCAAGGTTGCCTCCTTTCTTTTCTTGGTTTTGACCTCTCCAAAGGCACTGTTTCCTGGCCCTGTCAATATTCTCAATGACCCCTTTGGGCAGCTTCAGCGTACACATGGCATAGGTTGCTGTGGATGAAAGCACTGTGTTGACCATTTCAAGCCTCCCAGTGTATGATAGGAGAGAAGAACATGATGTTAGTCTCCTTTCAATTCTATCCATGAGGGGTGTGAAATCCTCAACCCTGGGTTTTGTTGTGCCCATTGGCAGTCCCAAATAGGTGAAAGGGAAGGTTCCAACCTTGCAATCCAGGGCATTGGCCAGTGCATTCATTCTTTCTGCACTAACATTGATTGGAAGGATCTGTGATTTAGCGTAGTTGACCTTGAGTCCAGTTGATGTGGCAAAGTTACTGAGCAGATCTTTGAGGGAAAGCAGCTGCGTCTCATCTGCTTGCAGAATTAGCAACGTGTCATCAGCGTACTGCACAATTGGGAAGTCTTCTCCTTCATGCCTTGGGGTGGGGAATTGCAAGATACCTTGTGCTGCCGCCCTGTTAATCAGTGTCTGCAGGAGCTCTGCTGCTAGAACAAATAAGAGGGGTGACAAAGGATCCCCTTGTCTAACCCCTCTCTTGCATTTAAACTTCCTACCAGGAACCCCATTGAGTATTACTGAGGAGGTCCCTGTTGATAGAATATTGTGGACCCAGGAGGTCCACCTGTCTGGAAATCCCATGTGCTGCATTATCTGAACGATTGTCCCATGCTCCACTGTGTCAAAGGCCTTTTCAAAATCCAATTTGAGAATGACAACTTCCTTTTTTGTCTGCTTACAGTAGTGGATATATTCAAAGCACCATGCTAGGCAGTCCTGAATGGATCTGGATTTGATGAAACCATACTGGTTTTTATGCACTAGTCTGAGAATTACACTTTGCAACCTATCTGCCATTAGCTTGGTTATGATTTTCAGGCTGCTGTTCAGGAGTGATATTGGCCTGTAATCACTAATGTATTCGTGGTTAGGAACCTTAGGCACAAGTGTGATCGTTGATTCATTGATGCTTTCCGGGGTTGACTGTCCGCTAAAAAATTCAGTATGAGAAGATAGAAATCATATTTCACTATTTCCCAGCATTTTTTCAGAAAATGCCCATTGAAGCCATCTGGCCCTGGTGCCTTATCTGCTGGCATTTTTTTGATGACTTCATCAATTTCAGGTTGCAGGAATGCATCAGCAGTCCATTCTAGTTGGTCGTCGTGGGGAATTAATTCCCCGCAGTTGAAGAGCATTGTTGGGTTAGTGGTGACCCCCATTCTGTTTTTGAAGGTACTCCATATTAGATCTGCCTTCCCATTGTGATCTGTTACAACAGCTCCATCTGTGTTTATGAGCTGAGGGATAGAATTTCTTCTGTGCGAAATAGTGGCCATGGAGTGAAAGAACTTTGTACACTCATCACCCAACTTGATCCGGTTTACAGTATATCTGTTCTTCCAGTAAATCTTCTTACAGTGTAGCAACTTGATCATCTAGTTTTTGACAATATTCCTCAGGTTTGCCTCTGTGTTGTAAAGTTGTCTCTGCTCTTCAAGCGTGTCAAGAAATAGGATCACTATATTGCAGTTGCTGATGAGCAGCTTTAGGTTGGACAATTCCTTACTCCATTTCTTAAGGGCTTGTCTTAGTCTCTTGAGCTTAGCTGCTAAGTAACTTGGGCTACTGGAACGATCTAAATTCTGTGACCAGCAGTCTAATACCACCTTCATAAAGTCACTGTGTTCTGTCCAGTAGTTCTCAAATCTGAAAATCTTCGCTTTGGGTATGGTTGTATTCATTGTGACCTTGCAGGGCAGGTGATCCGAGGTTACTTTGGCCAACGGGAGCACTTCTGTTATAGGATAGGTTGTGGTCCAATTGACAGAGGTAAAGAACCAATCTAGTTGCTCAAGCAACGGGTTTTGCTGCATATTACTCCAGGTGTAAGCCCTGCCTTTGATGGGCAATTCTATTAGGCCAAGGTGTCCAATTGCCTCGTTGAACAGCAACGTATCATTCAGATTTCCCCCAGGTTTGTTGCGGTTCTCCAGTGACCTATAGAAATTGAAATCACCCATAAATAGCCAGTTGTCCTCGTCTCGAGACTTGATGGTTCTTGAACCAAAGTTAAGAAGGCCGAAGGTCTTTGGCTCTCGAAAGCGAGGACCATACACTGCTTGTCAATTTCCGTGATTCAGCGCTCGAGTCGATGTGAATCGGGCCGTGATGCCATTGCGCTCTTTGTCAAGGATTACTCCAGAAAAACACTACGCCGTTCTAGACGAGGAGAATCCCACCCGAGGCCCCTACCGAGGGAATGAAATCGAATTTGTCAAAGCGCCTAGGTGCAATGCGACGGATGACCGAGAAATCACGCTTTTCCATTTTAGTTTCTTGCGGGCAAAAGATGGAGCAGGCGCTTTCTTCTACTTTGTTTCTCACAAAGATCCCACTTATTTGAATCATTAAGGCCACGAATATTCCAAAGATAGCACATTCCATGAACGACTATTCATTGGCAAACAAAATAGAGCAATCTGATGTCGTCGGGGACTAGCAAGACGAACGCAAGTCCGAAACCAAGGGCCATGCTAAATGAACAAGTCCGGATGCTAACAGAGTTCAGATAAAGCGAGATAAAAACAGAAAAGCTAAACCAATCCAGGCAAAACCCACCAACAAAGATGGGGGCGCTGGATACACAAAACCGAGCTTTGGGCTTTCTATTCATGGTCAATCGAGACGCCATGCTCGAGGCAGCCTGCATCGATTGCCTCATCGGTGAGCTCCTCGGGAGCAACACCACGCCCCAGCACCCCATGAGCGTAGCGTGGCCGTCGGAACTAGACCAGCCTGTCCCTCGAGATGTGCCGATGCCGATGGCCGCTATCTTGCGCTTCTTGGGCGTGTCCCTCAAGTAGCCGTGCATGTGTGTAGTTCTCAACTCGAAGACGGACTGCGCCTTACCACGCCTTCACATTCTTCAAGGCGCTGTTGCGCCAGAGAGCGCTGAGGGAAGGCATACACTTTTCCCGCTGGGCCTGTTGGAAGGCTCTTTTGCTGCAGCTGGCGTGGGCTCGATCTGGGAAGAAGTTTCAAATTCAAATTCTGGGCCAGAATCAACTGGGCCTTGGCGCGGGAGCTGGTTTTCACGTTGTTCGGGTTTCACCGGGCTTGCTGTTGGCTCTGAACAAAGTCTAACACCGCAAAGATAAACTTCCAAAGCCCACCGCCGCAGGGGGTGGCTGCCAAGGAACTATCTCCATACCAGTGCATGTATTGGCTGATTCATCCCCCCTGGCTTGGACTTCATGTCCAATTGGGCTATGGAGTATGATCTGCTGTCCCAGCCTGAGAGGGTGCAGAGTTGCAGCTTGTCTTGTTGAGGAGCTGGCTCCTGGTGCAAATATGCCTTTCAGTGTGAACCCTGATGGGATTGCATTTGAGTTATATATGTGCTGCTCTGCACAAAACCTGGTTGCTGCATTGTGCTTCAGTTGTTGTTCCAGCAGTAGTGATGTAGCATCACTCGAGGAGGAGCTGTCCTCATCAGAGTCAGAAACTAGGACCCAATCCAGGGGGATGTCTGGGCCATTTGCTCGCAGGAAACGCATGCTGGATCCCGAGTGATCGATGTCAATCATATCTTGGGGGAATTGTGGATGCTGAGGGGCTTGCTGATCACCAATTGCTTCTGCTACTGCTTCAGCTAGCTGTGGTTGTGGGGGTGGTTGAACAGGTGCTGGGTTCCAAGCAGGCCATTCTGCATCCTGGTTCCCAAGTTCTTCATTGTTAGCTGCTGGAGCTGCAAGACCAGCTGGTTGGATCTGCTGCATGTGATTGTGATGTGGATTTCCACCATGCGCACCATGATTAACATCTGCTCCCTGGTGTTCTTCCTGCCATTCTGGGAGTGCTGCGTTGGCACCCATTACAGGGTGGCCGTGCTCTGGGTGAGGTTCACCATCAAGGGGAACAGGATCTTCATCGGCAGGGAGCACATCCGGGAAGTTGCCATTCAAAATGTAGACTGGCACAGACCAAGATCTACCAATGCCACCAAGAACTGTGCCTCTAGATACCACCAGACTATGCGGAACTCTGTTTGGACTGAGCAAAAGAACTCTGGCTAAGATCCGAGACCTGTTCGCATCCATATACCAGGCCAGACATCTACCATAAGGGGCGATAGCAGCTTTCACATAGATATCTTTCTGGAAGTCAAGCGGGAAGGCTAAGAACATGACCCATGCCAATCTGGTATACGGGCAAAATCTGCTATTGATCCCTTCATCATGGTTAACTACAGTAACAATTCTGCCAGCGAAGTTCATCGGACTATTTCTGACTAACTGATCACGTTGCACAACTGAGCGCAGTTTAATCAAACCAAGACCGAGTGGAGAAAGATGATCAGATTCAACACGAACCCGCTGAGTGTGTTCCAAGAAGTGTACCACCTGGGTGAGGGTATGCCTGAGCTGGATTGCTTCCACTGGCATGGGGTCGATGGAAACGATGGCGTACTCCTCGTTCTCCCGCGTCGGCTCGCCTCCAAGAGCGACTCGACCACGCGCCGGCCTGTTCCACCCGATGTCCACGGCGAGGTCTCCCCCCAGTACGGAGCGGTGGTCGACCGAAGTTCGCCATTGCTTCTTCGCCGCCGACTTCCTCTCTCACGTCTCCTTCTTCTTCGCCGATCTCACGATTGGGGTTTTCTTGGAGAGATAGTTGGGACGGTGGCGTTGGATTAGATTGAACTGTAGCACTGGGATGTGTAGCGGCGCTATCAGGGATGGCACGAGTATCCAGGGACTCGTGGGCGATGGTTCCGGGCTGCTGTGCCTGGGGCGTTATCTTGGGTTGCCAAATCAGCTTGGGCTCCGTCTCGTAAATGTTTTCCGTGGGCTAGGCCTGGGCCTCCACAGCAGGGCCACCCTGTTTCCGGCTCCTCTTCTTAAACGGCAGGTTCGCTTGATGTGGCCCAATTGCAGACAGCGAGAGCATCTGACCTTTGAGTGGCATGTATGAGTGCTGTGGCCCAATACCAAGCATCGAGAGCAAAGAGGCCCCCAGCTGGCCGGGTTGTTTGAATTTGAATTTGAGGCTGAACTGCCGCCCGTAAGACCCGCCGAAAAGAACTCCTGATGAATCGCATCTTCTTCCTCGATCGTGACTGTGGCCTCCTCCTCCGGCCGGATCTCCTCCCGGTCCGAGTATCCTCCGGTGGCTGAAGCACCGGTATGCTAAGGCAACCAAACGAATTCTGAATCATGGAGGAAGATACATCAACTGCAAATGAGCCAAAGTTGATCTTGGTGGTCTTGATTGGTGGTCCCTGAACAAGGGGCTTTGCAAATCTGACTTTTTTCACTGGGATGCCAGCCTTTTTTGCTTTGTTCTTGGCAGATCTGGAAAGGACCTTGGTCCATTCTTTTTCTTGTTCAATTTCCCAATCACGCTTTTCTTTTTCCCAGTGTGGCACTCCATTGTTCCAGAGATGGAAAAACAAATCAAATTGGGAGGTAGTGACACGCCGGAGTTTGTAAACAGCAAAACCCACATCTTTGGAAAACACGGAGAATCGAAAATGATTGTTGCTGAGAAAGACCACGTGAAAATCCGATGCACGGCCACCCAAGCATGATTGCAGAGCGAGCGCCACAGACTCCTCCGTGAGGCGGAATAAGAAGCGCCGAAAAGTCACGAGAAGGAAGAACGAGCCGTCAGGCGAGGGGTAGGGGAAGTGTACCGGGGCATGGTGGTGACGCCGAATCTCATCCTAAAACTCCAAACCACGGTCGAAGTCCAGGCGTTCCGAGAGACCCGATGAGGATCCCATGGGCTCCGGCGATCAGATCACGGGCGATCATGGTTGACGGCGGCGGCGGGGTGGTTGGGGGTGAGGGCGAGGATGGAGAGGGTCGAGGAGAGAGCCATGTTGATGATGTCGATAGCTTTACCCGTATTTAGTGTTGGTTTTGAACTGTTTTTCACTATTGAATTTTGAACTGACGGTGGACGGTGATGGATTTTGAACTGCCAGTGGACAGTGATAGTCGTCCTCACGTTTCATTTGTCAGCTAGCTGCCCACCCTTAGGCCTTGCTCAATCCACATGGATTGAAATAGATCAAAGTGTAACTTAAGCTAAATTCTATAGACGTTGACAGAGTTGATGCGAATGTATGCTCTCTATCAATAAGGTGTGTGTGTGTGTATGTGCGCGCGCGCACGTGTGGTGGTGGTGGTGGTGGTGGTGAAGTGGGGGAGCCAAAGAAGGTGTGCAGCCCTTGTGTTCTACAAGGGCCACAATTTTGGTGGATGTGCGAATAAAGTGTACTGTTACATTTGTGACAATTTTTTTTGACGAATTATATTTGTGACGATCATGATCGGGGCAAAGCCAGTGCAGAATTGACCCTGGTGCACAACTCAAATAGATCACAACTTATAATTTTCTTCAAATTTTACTATTAATTAGAGGTCTCAACGAAGGCTCCAATTAATCCTCACCAGACGCGCTAAGAAAAAATACTAAAATTCTCACGTTAATTAGAAACATCCAACCATCAAATCAAATGGCTAGCCATTTCTAACCATTAGATCTATTTTATTTTCTAAAAAACTATCCACTATAGACAAAAAAGGTCATTGTTAGGGAGAAGAAAAACGGACGTGGAAAATCTCTAACGGCAATGCAAATTGTTAATCTATTATTAACAAAAGCTAAATATAATAATACTATTTGTTGCGTTTATTACGTTGACCAGCCACGTTCCCATACATTACAAAGTACACCTATCATAGGGGCCTCTAACTATCGTTCACATGGATAATTATTTTTTGTCGCTGCTGTAGACACCATGTTCAATAACCTATTAAACAAAAAAAATCAAATTGAATGCTAATCATTAACAAAATATGAGAGCACACCACCAGAAACAACTTGCATGAATAAAATCAGTCCCATGTTTCAAAAAAAAAAACTTGCATGTGTGTGAGGATAATTATTATATTAAAAAATATAAGACAATTTTTGTCAACCATAAAAAATAGAAATCCATCTATTCCATATTCATCGTTGTTTTCTTTATGGTACTTCCATATCTATTTTAATAGACACGCTAGAAAACAAAACCTAAATATCTCACGATAATCATAAATATTTGGTCAGTAATTTAGTAGACTCTTATGGACATCACCAATTAGAACTACTCTATTATATACAAAATTAAACCACGTCCTAAAACTACTTCTTCACGTTAATTCTCACTAGATATGTTCAAAAAGGAAATAAATCCTAGAAATTCAGACAAAAATTAGAAACATATGGCCTTTTTGTTAAAATCTCAACAATAGTAATCAGATCTATTTTGTTTTATAGAAAATTACCCACATCTATCATTATAAAAAATTATAGAAAATAATCTCATAATTTTACATTGAAATTACACACTCTACTAGGCCTTGTTTGGCTGCACCTAAATACACTCCAATCCCTACAATTTTGAGGGGATTGAGGTGTATTTTAAACTAAAATACACTTCAATTCCCTTAAAAGCGTAGAGATTAAAGTGTATTTAGGTGCAGCAAAACAAAGTGCTATTTTAAAAAAAATTTAAAATAACCCCCTACATTTAATCGAAAGTACCCACTCTTGCAATTATGAAAGATATTTCACAATAACGCCTAAAATTTGTACCTAAGTTACCCAACTCAGTCATTATGAAAGGTAATTCAAAATAACTAATTAAATCTATATCTAAAATGTGCAGTTCTACAATTATGAAAAATAATTTAACATAAGCCCTCATATGTTTATATAAATTACCCATCTCGCTATTATGAATGTTAATGCAAAGCAAGCCCTATGTATACATTTTGGTTTGTCCTCAATTGTCCACCTCGGTCCTCAATTGTCCACCTCGGTTGTTATAAAAAATATCATTCCATTTTGACATCTAAATACTACTATATGCTATTGTGAACAATAATTAAATATCTATAAATTATGGTACATATATTCATAAATTACACATTTTTACCATTAAAAAGTTAAAAATAAGCATAGTGCTATGCACCATATGCAGCAAATAAATATATATATACCTCAAAGTACACATTTCTTTTAATAGCTTCTCAAGCGTGAAAAAATGTTATCGTAACTAAACACATAGTAATGACACTAACAAATCACTTTAAATTACATGGATACTCTATGATAATGAATTACGTAAGTTATTAAATAATTTATATATTTGGACTGAAACCTTAAGTCATATCAATATGATAATTCCATTTTAATCACTCTATATTTTAAAAATTGTATAGACTATACAAAAAATTAAATAACCTCTTAAATCTGCATCTAAATTTTCGTAATCTTCTCATAAAAAAATTAAATAACCATAAAGCATGTATGTTTCTTCTACATTACTTACATCTATAAATATTAATACACTAAAATTTGATTATAGTAAACATACATTTTGTGCCATCATGCAAATAGATGTCTCATGCATGCATGAGCGATAAATATATATGTTATATTTTAGCAATCATAAAAAAGATTTAGTTATTTAAAGTTATATTAATAATCATGAGATAATATTTATCTAGGTTGTTACTTAGATATATTTATATATTTCTCGATATATCTATTTTAACGGTGAAACCATTATTGTACATAATATTTTTTGATAAGAAAATTCAAACATCATGAGAAGCGGAAGAGATTTGCGTGGACTAAAGGTGGCTTTATATTTCTAGGCTATGAGATCCCTTTAAAGTAAATAGTCGTTATGAGGCTTAAATATTAATACCCTCTTAAGATTAGCATCGCTATCCAATCCTAGATCCCGCATCAAGCACTACCAAGGATCTTAAGCAATACGGGGTATAGGTTTTAAATTGTTCTTTAGTTATCATAATACTTAAGAGTGTAATCTACTACCTAAAATCCTTAATTATAAGCTAAAAACTAAGCATTAATGATCATAGCAGTGTCAACTTAAGTTGGGGATAAAAATTTATATGAACAAATAAGATTTTAGATTCACAATGTCATAAGATGTGGACTGCATCAGACTCACCATAGTTTAAGCTAAGGTTAGTATTAAATCCATACCGAAGGTACACAAATTATCATGCGAAGGAAATAATGATGGACGCGGATGAAAAATATAGACCATGATCGCTAAGTTTATGACCGTTAGATAGAGATTATAAATTATCTACTTTTGCTAACTGTGTTAGAAAATGAACAAAACAAAAAGTAAAAATTTATATAAGTAACTTTTATAAGCCAGATATATTCAATAAAAACTAATACTTACGCCTCATAAGATTCTAGCCCGTGCAAGAGAACAGGTTGATAGACTAGTTCATTTAATAATAAGTAATAGCAATGTACGTCATCTTGAACAAGATGGACATTATTACCATGGATTCTATTTTTTTTTCCGCTGTTGCACTACTTGATTCACTATCGTTGCTTTTGCTTCTCATCATCATCCATTGTTCAGATGAGCCACATCGTACTCCTACTTCGGATGTGAACTTGCCCACGATTATTCTCACACACACATGAACTCACTGGTGACGCTCCATCCGATACATGAAGTTGCAGTATTTGCAAAGTGCCGATGAACTCCATACAACATGTAATTTTGAATTTTTTTCTAGTTCACTGAAAACTGAAGTTTGAAACCGAAGCCAAATCTGCCGGTTTTTCCAATTCTTATACAAACAGAATGGTTTCTGATGGTTGAAAACCGAATATTCAAAACCCGAATAAACCGGACCGAATTTTCGGTCCGGGGACGTCTTCAGAAGCGACCGAGGCCAATCGCTATCGCCATCCACCGTGGCACTTCCATAGCACCATCGGCCTTCTTATGACGCGGCTGCCAGAGCTCAGGTTCCTTTTTTTTTTGAAACAGCCACTGCGAGCTCTTGTGCGGCCCAATACTTCAATGTTCTGTTTGATCTGTTCGGGATGGAACCTGGAGCAGGTGCCAACAAGCTAGCTAGCTAGCTGAAACGAGCTCATACGCCTAGGAAGCTAGCTAGCTAGGACTGACACTGAACTAATCACAATTTTGGCTAGCTGAAATCAGCACTTCTAAGTTCTAATTCAAAATCGTTTCAAGTGACTTGATCTGTTGATCACCTATAGTACGTGAATAACAGTAGGAATGGATTAATGAATTTTGATACTGCTTCAGTTATTGGCGCTCTGAATTACTTTTTGGTGTCAAACAATGTATACTGAATTTGCATTGTAATTTGCTCCAAAGAGACTTGCACATCCAAAATTCATACGATACTTCTCTGCTTTTTAACATCCATTTTATTCCAGACCAATCTCTACTTTTTTAACATCAGACATCCATATATATTTGTCACTGATCAGAACAATCTCACAAAGGGGTACATCATTTTAGAAATATCTCATATATTGTATATTTATCTACAATTCATTAGGTTGTGCAACCCCACCTCTCGATTTACAAATCAACATCAATACTGATTAAAGCAGATGCACTCCTTCTCTATGCTTATTTCGTAGTCCTATGCATTGACAACCACCAGACGCTTGTGGTGATAACTAAATATCCTTTATTATACTTGAATCATACATCTGCATGCAGGTTTCCTAGAGAATCATGTATCCTGAGCATAGCATTAGTTGCCAGATTTTCCAAACATTCACTGTTGGGCAAGCCAACAGAGAAGGAAGAAGGAATATAGAGGTACGGACGTACGGTTTAGCTCAAAAATCATGCAGAGACAACCAGAGTTACAGATACTACTGTCAAGAGGCTGCTGAACAGGGGGGAGATGCATATAGGCTCGCTTGGACGAAAGGAGATGCATATAGGCTCACTTGCCTAGAGAATTACATATCTTTTAGATGCAGGCTTGGAGAATTACATTATCGTTATGCTGGTGCGTGCTAAATAATCATGTGGTTAGTTTGCCCGTGGCGCGCAACACCATGGCCTCCACATGGAGTCCCGGTCCAAGACCTACCATCACCCCTACCTCTTTATCAGTCCTGGAGTGCTGGAGCTCTTGGAGCACGAAGATGAGAGAGGGCCCGCACATGTCCCCGTACCTCTCTAGCACTCTACGGCTCGCTTTGAGCTTGCCAGGGCTTAGCTCTAGCGCTTCCTCGACGCTATCCAGCATGGCGAGCCCACCAGGATGCAATGCCCAGAAGAGGTCATTCCAGTCACTGGTGGTGATGCCAAGCGGCTCCACCGCGTCAAACATCCACCGATCTAGGTTCTCATGGATCACGGCGGGGATGCTCCTTGACGGGTGGAACTGAAGGCCGCTCTGCCTGAGCTGTCCGACGCCACCCTTGAGTTTGCCCGTGCTCGCTGGCCCCATCATCGCCTGGGACGCCGACACCAGCTCGAACTTTGGTTGTGCTTCGTTAGCCACGGGGTCGGCGCCAATGACGATGGCGCCCGCGCCGTCGCTGAACATGGACTGCATCATCAGCGTCTCGCTGTTGCGCGTCTTGTCGGGCGCGTGGAACAGCATCAGCGTGAGGTCCGCGCACGCCACGAGGACACGTGCGCGGCTGTCGTTCTCCGCGATGTCCTTAGCCACACGGAGCGCCGCGGACGTGCTGGTGCAGCCGTACATGTAGAGCATGGCGCGGTGCACGGAGGAAGGCAGGCCCAGCAGTGAGGCCACACGGAAGTCGGCGCCCGGCATTTGCCCTCCTGCGGTGGAGGTGCTGACGATGAGGTGTGTGATCTCCGACGCCGGCCGTCCCCTCTCGGCAATCGCCTTGGCTGCAGCGGCTGATGCTAGCTCGGGGACGGCGGTGGCCTGATGTCCATCCGAGCGTCGAAGGACGGTGAGCCACGGTTCAAGAACTCGGGATGACCACGTAGCATCTCCTTAGAAATAGCGTTTCTGTATACCTGTTTTCTGGCCTGCAAATATATATATACAATACAGACATGTTATATATTACACAAACACATATGTATAATAACAAAAGGAAAATATAATGTGAATCCTCTTATATACATACATAATCTATGGAGCTTGTCTTTCAGGCCGGCGTGGTGGTGGCTGTCATGGGTGATGATACGGAAGTAGTAATCTGCATATTGATCCTGCAAAACGCAGTTTGGCGGCACTGCCGTCCCGATTGACAACACTGATGCAGGGCCGTCAGCGCGCTGCGCCTGACGAAGCTTACGGAAGGCCACCGCCGGGCTCATCATCTGGCTTCCAAAGACCATCATGTTGCTCATCTCAAGTGTGCTGCGGCCTACGAGAGGAGATGGATGATGCCTCTATTATTAGTCTGAGAAAATGTGTGTGAGACGATGAAGTACAGATGAGAGACACTAGCATTAAAATCCAAGCAGGCCACACTATTTGTACTGCTACTATGTACATACACCGGGCCTATGGCCACGGCCACGTTCTTTACGGCGCTTGAGGTGGTTGTCCACTGAGCTGAACAGTCACCTTCTTTGCGTGACTGCCAGGGCAATGTTTGAACAGACGAAGGAAGTTGCAGCAGGGCAGGTAATATGAAGTTGTGCCGGTATACTGGCATGGAAAGCACGCTTGAATAATCTAGCATTGTTTGATGGCATAAAGGGCAACTACAATTTAGAAAAGGCTACAAGTTATGAATAATTTTAAATAGGGTCAAAGAGCTAATCAATTTGTGAGAGATTTGAACTGTGGCTTTAAAAATTTGTTTCAGAAATGGAGTATTGCAGCTGCAGTCACTGCGTTTGAAAAGAAGATATCTATCAGTCCTTAATCAATTGCCCATGTTTGGTAGCTAGATTCAGTGCAGTGCTAAGCCTTTCTTTCCTTCTATGTATATCTTAATTGCTCTTCCTCCATCCTCCCGTTTATTTGTTGTGAATTTCTTTGTACCAATCTCTGTCCTTATTTATATTATTTTGTGCTGTAGGGGGTGCAAACCCCTCTAATTTTCCTAAAAAGAATAATGAAAACATACAAACAATAAAAAAAAACAAAATGCTCTTACGCACTTACTTAGTCCAGTGAGCGAGGTCACTGCGTGTGGCGGTGGGAGGGAAGTAGCAGTGGACATAATCATCTTGTAGGACCCAGTTAGGTCGTCGGAGGATCGCCGTCCCGATGAACACAGGACTACTGGTGTGATGCCGGGCCACTAGCAGGGAGCCCCGGCCGGCCGATGAATCTCAATCTCATGGATGTGGATGGCAATTGCCAATTGGGGTTTTCAAAGGAAAATGAGCAAGATGCTGCTACGCAGAGAAGTCAGATGGTCTAGCACTAGCAGTGTGAGGAGATGAGAGATGTATGCGGCTCCGATGCAGCATATATGTAGTGACAGTCTCGTAGGAAAATAAAGCTTTGTCATCTTTAATTTGTTGTGGCCATGGGCGTGTGCGTCAGCCATGACGACCTTGCAGAATAATGAATTCTATATATATAGCTAGAAATAAAGTTGTTACTCGCATGTCCATGTCCTTTGTGTGTTCCAAACCTATACTATACATCAATACAGTATCAATACAGTACGTACGTACGTGCGTACGTCCGGTAACAATATATTGCAGGCATCACGTTCGTCGTACTCATCTCATGGGCGATCAGCTGGCGTGGGCCCATCTACGCACCCGCCCATATGCACGTTCAACTAACTCCCAAGGATTCCTTTCTCAGCTCGATCGCTCTAATTACCATACTCAATGAACCCTGCCTCTTGAGGGCATCTGCTACGCGTGATGAGAGGCGCCATATATGCATACAGTGTCCATTTTGCCAAAAAAAGACAAACAAAACAACAACAACAACAACAACAACAACAACAAGAAAAAACCATTGGAGGGGAGGTGATAAGCGAAGAGATAGTAGAGAGAGCAAAGCTGTCGCCTTGCAAGGCGATGATATGCAACCGTGCATGCATGCTCTAAACAAACTAACCCTAGAGCACGAGCAACATTGTGCAGGCGCCATCTCTAGATGACCTATGTGGATCTAGCTGTGACGCGAGTGGGATGGCTCATGTGCACCAAAATCTATCATTTACTCTTTCTTCGCCACCATTTCTTCCCCGTTTGCTCTTCTTGCAGTGTCATCTCCAAACTTCTTGGTATAAATAACGATCAACATGCAAATCCGCATATATACCGAAGGCTAATATTACAAAGTTGTCGAATCCACAAGTTACTGAATCCACAGAGCCAAAATCATGCAGTAGAATTAATCTGGTTATGTTGTTACTATTTAATTTTTTATAATTTCTTTAGTATCCCATTATCTATTTATTTGTTTCTATTTTAATTATACAGTGATATGGATAACGTTGCTAGATTTGTATTTTTATTGTTTTCTTTTTCATAGGTATGGGTGGTTTTCTCGCTAGGACTTCCCAGGCCTGCTGAAAGCGGACTGGATCGAAGGGACAAACAATAAAAAGAATACACTAATATGGACTGAATTAGGACTAATATGGGAGGGGCAAGAGGATAAAATAGGGGCAGAGTTATTAGTTATAGATAAAAAAATCTTGGAATTTCTAAGTAACGATAGAAAAGTAAATTTAAAACTTGAAATGTCTTCGGATCAGAGTTTGGCCATGGAAAAAAAGTGTAACACTCTTGATTTGAAAGGAGTTTTATTTTGGATTGGTATGTGATTCAATGTGTATTAGACTCGGATGGCTAGACGCAACACATTCAAACTCCAACGAGTACGGATTAATCTTTTGCCTTAAAAGCTGTCGTTTTTCTCTGGCAGATAGCAAGCAAAAGATCAATCTTTTGCCCTCTTATTAGCTTGTTCCGAGCATCCTGATATAGAGCCTTTGAAGATCAGTTTCAACTTTGCATATAACAAAAGCAAATTAACCAAACTGATTCATACCTCCAAAAAGCCCAACGTTCAAAAAATTAGTGCTTGCATTTGGTGACCACGGAATCAACGAAACGAAGCAGGCATAGAAGGGCAACGCCTCCTCATCATGCTCGTCCTCTGCCCTCGCTAGACATAGACACCATGTGTCTTCTTAAGGGACTGCATCGGCCTGCTTGAGGTGTCTCTCGCTGAAGGCGCATGTGCATCGCGGTGGAACTCCATCTTTGTCTTGAGGGTGGCGGTTGCGCGGCCGTCCGCGCCTGTCCGTGGACTGGAACATCGCGGTTGCACACACACCGGTGCCGGTCCACCGCTGGCCCCTAGATCGTCGCCGTTGCTACAACCATCGAACACCGCACCGGCATCGATCCATCGTCGGCAGTCGGCACCCACAGGTGAACAGGTCGCCGTCGCCGCCGCCGGCCGTCGAATTGGTAGGGTTTGGATTGTAGAGGCGATCACTTTTCCGAGAACTCACGGATAGGGAAGGAGGGGAGAACGACAGGGCAGTATAGATCGGACGTGGAGTCATGGACGCGGGTATATTTTTGCAACCTCACATGGGTATGGCGGGCGGGTAGGGACGACGATGGTGAGAAAAATTTCAACGGAAGGTGTCCGCAACACACGAAAACGCTATAGATGTAAATGTGTTTCTGACCGGGCCCGCGTTTCAGATTGTGGTGGGAAATTTAGATGCGTTGGATTTAGATCCAAGGGACAACAGTTTAGGTGGGTAGAAAATATCTGGGTGAGAAGCTATTTTCAATTCATTCGCTCCTTTATAGTATAGATACGCCACGCTGCGCCTCATAGATCGTGGTGGATACATTGCCGACGACGCCAGAGACATTGACGACTGTTGGTATGTTTTTATTATTTATACAATATGTATAGTCGTATACCGGCTATTATGTGCCTCTACAAATTTGTGCTCTGTGGGCTGTGGCTGTGCGTGAGTTGTTTACTGCAATACCCATATTCATGATTATATTGATAATTTGGTCAAATGTTTCTCAGGTTTATTAAAAGGAAAAGAAAATGAGAAAAGAGCGAGCTTGGCTCATTTATATATTCTTTGTGGCATCGAATCTATCTATTTAGGTTTAAGTCTTCTACTCAACATGTATGTTGGCGTAATAAGCCTCCAACTTGCACGTTTGTTTTTATCTCTTTTTTTTTGCGTATATCGTAAATGGAAGCAACAAGCTAACCTGCACAAACATAGGTAGCAAACTTTTACCATTGCAACATTTGGGGAGTTTTTACAAGAAATTATCTTTTTCCAATGTTGTTATCTCTTCATGTGTGCCCCACTGCATGCATCTCTCCTCACGACCTTATATAGATCGATATTGTCGACCAATATTTCTTTAGCTTAAAGATACTGTTGTGTCCCACTCCTCTTCTGTTTTTTTCCCATCGCCTATCTCATGGCTGTGTATTTCTACCAAGCCCAAAACAAACTAGTCTTTCTCTTCTACCTTCTCTTGTTTTTAGCGTCGTCTTTTATATATGCCATATAAGACACTGCTTGGTTCATCATCAAATTTTAGATATGGAGACAACTTTATGGGGAGAATTAGAGATCCTGTTTTTAATTTTAAATAATAGAGATAAGTAAATATAGAAAATGATTTGTACTTAGATATACATTATATTTGGATATATAGTAAAAACAATCTATTTAGAAAAACTAGAACAACTTGCAATTTTGAACAAAATGAGGAGTATAAAGAAACGCTCTACTTTTATCACACGGAAGTTTGAAATAGACAGAGTACAAAGAAACACTACTTTTATCACACGGAGGAGATGCTACAAGGTCACCCGGAGTTGTTGGACCGTGTGACACCGTCTCTAAATCCCTGAGCTAGCATTGCCGTTGACGGGAACGACCTCTTCTGGGCAGTGCATCCAGAAGGACTAGCCATTGTAAATGAAGCACTCAAAGTTGAGCCCTGACCCGCCGGCAAGCTCACGACAAGCTAGCTGTAGATTGTGTCAGCTAATAAAAATAAAAGTTGTATTTGAGAGAAGCTATCAACAAAGAAATATACAACAATAAAAAAGCAAAATGCTCTTACGCACGTACGTATCTGATGATAAGTTCTTCCACTTTGGCGTTGAGAAGCAGTGTGACACTCATCTTGCAGGACACAGTTAGCTGACGTCATCATTGCATTATTGTCCCGATTAACAGGACTACTGGCGATGAACTGATGATGCCGGGCCGGCAGGGCGCTCCGGCCGGCCGTTGAAGCTCGATCATGGATGTGGATGGGAATTGCCATCTGGATTTTCGAAGGAAAAAGAGCATGATGCTAGCTGCTGCTCCAGATGGTCTAGCAATATATAGCAGTGTGAGGAGATCATGAGAATGAGATGTGTGGCACCTTCGATCGGATGCAGCATATATTTATAGCGAATGAGGCTGAACTCGTGACCTTCTTGATGCTGACCTGTGCTGTGCCTGGTACGAAGCTGTGTCCTTTGTTGTGGGCAAATGCGTCAGCCATGACGACCTCGTAGAATAATGGATGCCAACCTGTGAATTGCACAACGGTGTGAGACCGCACCCCATATCTAGCGGCTCACAATACTTCAAGATCTGTGTAGTCAACAGCCCCGCCAGCTCAGCATCTCGGGATATATTGAACGATAAAAACTCGAGAGTCTGTTCTCATCTCGTCTGTAGCATCTCTTCTGCATCTTCATTTTGAATCCGTCTCCCCTCTTCACTTCCCTGCTCTCTTCCTCTCATATTGTTCATTGCTCGCTCTCCTTCACTCTCTCTCCGTCGCATCTTTCTCGCTCCTCGAGGGACAGAGAGAAAATCACTTCTCGCCTGGCCATTTGCGACGCCGCCCATGGCTCCGCCTCCACCAGATCCGCCAGCAGCCCCGCCTCCCCCGGCCATGGCTCCGTCTCCACCAATGCCAGCAGCAGCTCCGCCGCCCAGAGCTCCGCAGGCAATGGGTTCGCACTGGGCTCCCTCGGCCATGGCGCCGACGTCTATGGCTCCCCCGGCCATGGCTCCGGCTCCACCAGTGCCTGTAGTAGCTTCGCCGCCCAAGGCTCCGAAGGCCATGGTTCCGCACTGGGCTCGCCTAGCCACGGCGCCGCCGGCTGCGACTCCCCCAGCCATGGCTCCGCTTTTCATGGCTCCCTCGGCACAAGAACCTGCAGGTTGGTTCCTTCATTTGTTTGTACCGAGAATCTCCATGCCTATAATTCTTTTGGATCTAAAAATCGGCATTGCTTCATTGAATCTTGACTGACTATAATATGATTTATGTGGCATTGGTCCTACAGCAATAAACCTTCAACAATATATTTTTCTCCATATTAGATGCTCGCAGCTGCTACACCCTTGGCTACGCTCCCCTCAAGTTCGTCTCCCAACTCCAGCTCAGTCCTAATCCTATTCCTCTCCCCACTCGCCAGCTACCCCCAATATTTCAGGTACACTTTCCACTAATGTTTTGTTCTAAAAAAATCTGTATTTAGCTATCCATTGTTCACACAATCTGTTCACCACATATTTTTTTATCACCCTGATCTAGTTTGTTTGACATATGCGACAATGCTATTTTTTACGCATTTCTTCAATTCATATGTTCGTGACGTGAATGACTGAACATGGCTCTTTATCTGATTGATTCATCTAGCATTCTTGGCTTCTGCAAGTTCTAAATACGGATTTTCTGCAATATAGTGGACAAAGTCAAAGAAGTTTTCAATTCTGTATTTGCCATTCTTTTTTTTGTTTCTTGCCCAACAACATCCGGTCCACTCACGGTCACAAGCAAGCCAAGCATCTACCTTTCCTTGACATATAACAATGAAACACACCTGCCATTCATCAACAAGCAGGTCAGCTTAGGACACCCACATCAGTAATAAACATTGATTTGCTCTGTATTGTGGTGTTACTAGCCTCTCACCTTTTTTCTTTTGGATAGGGTAATCAGCCAGCCTACATAATTGGCATTGCCAATTTTCTGGCCTAACAATTTGTTGCCTCCAAGATGTTTAATAAAGTGCTTATGACCAACTAGTGATGAGATTTGTCATATAAAATGCCACACTTACGGTTTTTGATCATATCAAATGCAATGCCAAAATCAATATTGCACCTTAACAGGTGAAAAAATTCAGAGCTTCGTTACATCACTCATATTTTATAACACTATAAGACTTGTTACAAAGTACAAGTACTCCCTTGTTAAACCATGTTTTTTCCTGATTGATACAGTATTATTTATTCACTGCAGATTCTCAACTATGGCTTTGATCGATTAGGTGCCAATTCTGAGGTAACTTATTCGTCTATTGCAGATTCTCGAGTATTGTTTACCTGCGAGTATACCGTACAGATATAGGTCTTAATTCTAGTCAAGGTTAGACTAATCCTTCAAATCATGATTTAAGATTTTCTTCCCCTTTTTCATATCAAATACCCTTTTGAAAAAACATTATCACTCCTCGGTCAGTAAGTTTTAGTTCAAAGTGTTTGATGGAGGCACTACTGAGCCTGTCGTTAGTTCACCGCTATGCTTCTTCTGTAGATAAGCATCGACTCAAACCTGTCCCTTTTAGTTTTTGGTTTTTCTTGATAATAAGGTTCTTAAGATGAAATACTTGTGATGAGTAATCTGCACTACTATGCTATACTGAACTTGACTTGACTAATAAATTTTTATAATGAATGGTACGATGGTCTAATATGCACTGATGGCTCTTAGAAATCCCTCCAGTTTTTGGTTATCTTCTAAAATTTCTTATTAATCATGCTTTTACATATTATTTTATTTCATCATGCTTGTCTTGAGCACCTACTGCTTTCTCTTAGGCAGAAGTGGAAGGAATGTTCTAGCTGCCTTCTGTATTACAGCAGAAGTGTTTTTTCCAAGGCTGTCCTCTTTTATCAATATCATTTCATACTATCAAAAAAAAAAAAAGTGATCACCTCATTTGTTCATTTGGAGTCACAGAAGCTGCTATTATTGAGATCTTTCCTAACAAATCAATTCTGTAGTGGCTTTCCAGTGTCGACTGATAAGTTTTTAAGCACCAAATGAGGTGATCACATTATGTGAAAAAGTTGACAGTAGTAGAATGACATTTCGTAGAATGACATTTGTAGAGATGGAAATTGCAGTAGTCATGCAAAGGAGATGGCCATCAGAGTGAAAAAAGTTGACAGTAATGCATTTTCTTTGGAAATGTCATTCTACTACTGCAATTTCCATCTCTTGAGGTTGGGCCATCACTGTTTGATACTCCGAGCCATGACATTGCAGAAACAGTACGAAGGCCACTAAACCTTGTGGTCAAATTGTGAGCTCTCCTTCAGAAAATAACATTTATAGCTTCTGAAAGTTCTAAAAATAAATATCATGTCTGTAGTTGCATGAGCACAGAGAAATTGTGTAATCTGTGGTCTAGAACTTTTAAATTTTTTTACACCTTTTCCCCTCAATTCCACCAAAGAGGTGGATGCCATAACAGTGTTCTTACAACCTGATACTATGTGCATAACATTTCTCTCTGTTAGTTATGCTGTGAATAGGGAATTCTTACAAGCTGAATTCTGAATTCTTACAAGCTGATACTATGTGCAGAGCATTTCTCTCATGGCCTGGTGATATTTTCTGCTACGTTAAGTCCCTATATATGTCAACAACCAAAGCAGCTATGCCTTTTGTCCAGGATGTGCACAAAAGCAGGCCCCCAGTTAGGTACATATGTACATTTTTTGCCGTCTCTCTCTATGATTGCCTTGCATTGGTTGGCTCATCGACAGTGCAGATGTTATTGACAACAAGTGTGTATTGATTTTGTTTTTAGGAAAAAAAAAAGTGTTTCATTGGCTGATCCAAATTATGGATGTTCTTGCCCTTTATATATAATCTACTACTACAATAGCACAGCCATGATTTTGATCCCAACCATTGTTTCTGCATGTTGATCGATTTGTGAATTTCAGTGATGCCTACAACTTTGCCTTTAGCAAATTCATCTACATGTCAAGTTGAAAGGAAATAATTTCCATGTTTGTTAGTCTTAAGCAGATCTCAGTAACAAGCAGTAGTTTTCCTTATAGCGCTTAGAGGCAGGTGACTTGATGACACTACTTTTTAGAGACAGAGATGGTCAGAAACTGAAAACTTGTGTAGGCTCTATGTTGCTCTGAACTGTTAAAACTCTGGGATTGAAATTTGGGGAAAATAGAGGGTTGATAATAGGTGGCTGCAATTGATGGTTTCCTCGCAATGGAATAGGCAATCCATTAATCATTGTTCAGGTTTGCATAAATGAAAGGAGCTTATGTGCAAACTCTGCATCTAGGAAACTGAACTGCGGCCACATAGAATAATCTATATATTACCTTTTTCTATCACATTTGATTTCAGAATTTATATTTTAGCGCCTCCTTATGAAATTTGCATCTACTTGCTCTAATATGATCTTTGGAACGCACTATTAGACTGTTTGTAAATGAGATACCAAGCCATAGAACATTGGTTATTCAGTTGCTCTATAACTCCACATGCCCCCCCAATGGTCAGGCTTGTGCCTTGGTTAAAAATGTTGCCTTCATGATATACATACGACCATTAGTTTTGTTGACAATCCAATTTTGGAGTTTTTGAAGAAGCGGGGCGCAGAAACTTTGGAGGTTCGTTTTGGTTTCATTGTCAGTGTGTTCATGCATGTTTATTGGGTTATTATATCCTCACAAACCTTATGGTTCCGTACTAATTTTCTGCATCAGTTATCACTGGCTACCATTCCACAATCCGCTTAAATTTTTGTTGATGGTTGCTAGGTTGGATGGAATTCATAAGAACTCTGACATCTCTGACATGTTGGTTAAGGCTCTTGTGTGGGCGTGTGGTCAAGAAGAAAAGTCTGTTCCTCGTTTCTACATGTAGATAGAAAGGCAAATTATGTAACCGAGATATGCAAGTGTATGAAAGGGATATTTTTTAGGCCCTTGTGTATAAAAGGGATTTTTCTCTACCAATCTAGACATTTTTGTATGTAGATAAGGTTGCTTTCATTTATTGCAGTACTTTGGTTGTATATAACTAGACCCCAAAAAAAATGTGCTGCAAAATTTGAACCTCGAGTTGTAAAATAAAAATACTTCTATATGTATGATGCATGCATAGTTATCCTTTAACTTATTACTACATTATTTTCTTACACACTTCAAAAAGAGCCTGCAAATGGTTGCCTCTGTCAAAGGATACTTCTCTCTGAAATTTCTCTGCTCCACCTGAATACGGATTGCATGTTTACTTATCAGTGCAATTCTTTTGCTAATTGTTTCAAAGGTGTATTAACTCATGTTTTTCTCTTACTAGATTCAAGTTTCTCAGATGCATCTTGACCAATGACTGCATATTATGAGTATATAATCAAAGGTCTATAATCAAACAACCACAAGGATCAGTATACAGTTTTCAATTGGGAAATAAATTTCTAGATAGTATTCTGCACTGTAGCCGTAAGTAATAATGACAGCCATGTACAGTAGTACTGCAGCCGTAAGTAGTGATGACAGCTATGTATAGTGGCAGTACTATGCTACTGTGTAGTTTTTGTAGTACTACTTCAACATGTGAAATCTCTCCTGCTTCATCCTGACCCCAAAGTGGCAGCCTTCGTCCTGACCCCAAAGTGGCAGCCGCTTGGACCGTGGATGTGACAACTCATCCTACAGGGGATAACTTTTTACGCATGGCATGCGACATCTCAAGCACGCACTTATCCTCTAGACGTGCGGTTATTACCGGACGGAGTAATTTATATTATAATATATCAGTTTGATAGTCTATTTCACAGTATCGTATTTGTTCGGGCAATAATAAAGTGTAACTAATGGTACTCTAGAGGGAATGAAGTTAGAGGATCATGTTCCATATAATAGTACTAGTTACTATCACTGCTCCCTCTTTTTTTCCTCCACTTTCCATTATATAAGTTATTTTGGCTGTGGTACACAATTTTCCTATATATTTAGATATATATCTACATAATGAGATAGTTCATGGAAAAGAGACATAATTACTTAAAATTTAGAAAAAGTCTTATAATTTAGAAAAAAAGTAGAACATCAAAAGGTGGGGATATACATGTACATTCTGGGTTATCATTTGTTCCCGCCTACTTTTTATTGGTACACATTACCATCCTTGTAGAAGGAGGTACATTACCATCTTTTTTACTCCCTCTGTCCTATGGACTTTGTCGTTGGAAAACCGTGTCCTCCTCACAAACACGCTTCCCGGACGATATACTCTATAGGACGAAGGGAGTAGGTAGTAAACAGATAGGTACATTAAAAACATTATATTCTGACAAGCCAAAACATAAAACAGTGGAAAACACATATTCCACATGTTCTAAATTATGAGTTGCTCTAACTTTTTTAGTACATCAAAGTCGCTGACTATATACATATAGTTATTTCTCAGGAAGAGAGAACGAGATTTATTTTGGGATGGAGAGAATACGTTATATCAAGAAACATACACTCTTTATCCCAAAATAGAAGTTATTCTCGCTTCTCGAAAACTTAACTTTTTCAACTTTGACTAGTTATATATATAAGATTATTAATATTTTATAATGGCAGCGCTATTCTGCACCCTAGGTGTATAATATTATTCTACACCCAGTAGTTAATACTGACTGATACTGAGTAATACTGACCAAAAAATACTGAACAATACTTAACAATACTGAACCGCATTCAGTATTAGTCAGTAGTTGGCATTCAGTAGTGTTCAGTATTTCTGAATTTTCTTCAAGATTAGTCAAGATTACTCGAAGATTAGCTACTAGGTGTAGAATACCTAGGGTGTAGAATAGCACGTGTATATTTTATAATACATAATTAATACCATTGAATAGAACGTTGAATGTACTTTCATAAAAATTGATTTAAAGATATAAATGTTGCACGCATTTTCTATAAATCCACTCAAAGTTAAGACAAGTTTGATCGGCACACATCCCATATCTTCATTCTGGGACCGGCAGTAGTAGTTACTTAGTACAAGCTTCGTAGATGCTATAACATGATGGCATACATCTACACGAACCATATAACTAGTTAGAACATTCTTTTACAAAACTTAAGTCAATCAGGCTCCTTCAAATTATCATCCAAAGAGATCGGATTTTTAGAATGTGTTACAACCAAGATTTATTCAATTTCCGCTTTATCCTATTACTTAAAAAATCTGTTTAATGTTCTGCTATAAAGCAGAAAAAAAGTTTCAACTTCGCCGGCATCGCCCGCCTTCTTCTTTCATACTCCATCCGTTTCAAAAACATACAACTATGGGTTGTGTTTGGATAGGGTATGTGTCCTATGGAGGTATAATACATATAGAGCGCCATGTGGAGGTAGGCAGATCCAGAAACGGGTGAGAAGTCAAATGTTAATAATGTGTGAACACGTACAAGGTATGAAATTAAGCGAATTGAATCAACAGTCAATTACATTAACTGAAAAAGCCAGTAAATAGTGATAATACATCAAAGCGACACGGCAGATGACGCCAAAATGGATTTACAAAGGGGCAATTCGACATCAGAGGAATGAATAATGTTGATACAGCAAAAAAGCTGCAAAAATACATTTGCATCAATTGTAACTGCATCTGAAGAAGTCTGGAAACAGAGAGGAGCTTGATTCAGTCCAAAATTCAGAGAGGAGCTTGATTCAGCTGAAAAAATCTTGGGAATGGATTGAATTGTGCCGCATATGATCCGACAGTCAATTCGAAGCTCAATGGTGCTAATCTAACTGTTTGAAGCAAAAAATGAACAAAAATTAGTTATGTATGGACGAACAGTAGTAGATTTCTGTAGACAAGTGGAAAGAGAACTGAAGGTTACCTCAGTCAAGAACATTATTATTTTCTTCACCAATAGGACTTAAAGGGTTCATTCCTGGACAACACCCAGAATCATGGTCATTGCTCCGGCACTTTTTGCAGTGCCGTGATTGTTTAACAGCGCTTGATGATCTAACATGTTGATCTTCAGAGCCTTGGACTGAGCTGGTTCAGTGGGTTTGACAGCTGGGAGATGGCATGGTTCCTTCAAACGTGCAGATTTTGTCCATCTATTCATGATGTGAATGGCAGGCATTTCACGGATACCTTTCTGGACTAGGACCTGGATAACGTTAGAAAATAATGTATAAACATTAATAAGTCACAACAGATAAATTCAGGAGAAGTGCTACAGAATGAGATGTATTGAAGATGCTGAACAAGTTCACAAAAAATTTATTGACAAATAAGCAATGCCAAACTAACTCAGAGATAAATACTGTCACCGTATCAATCATGTTCCATTGTCCTACACTTGTTGCACAAGTTTTCTTCCTAGAAGAGTCTGGTATACCAATTGAAATACAAGAAAGTAACTGTTTATTCCTCAAATAATAAAACAGTGTGACCCCTTTACAAATAGTCTTTAAGAACAAGTACAAGAACAACTGCTGACTATCTAAATTAATTGTACTTTCATAAACCAAGAAAACTGGTTGTTCCTCAAATAATAAAACAGTGTGACTCATTTATACTAGTCTTTAAGAACAAGTACAAGAGCAACTGCTGACTATCTAAATTAATTGTAGTTTGATAACCCAAGAAACTGGTTGTTCTTCAAATAATAAAACAGTGTGACTCATTGTCTTTAAGAACAAGTACAAGAGCAACTGCTGACTATCTAAAGTAATTATTGTAGTTTGATAAACCAAGAAATTGCTACATTGCAGTGTCACTAAAGGGGGAGCAAAGGTGATAAGGCTGCTAACACTAAACAACAGTGTTGAATTGAATAGGGTCTTCACATCAGAAGGGTTAAAGCAAGATGTACCATAGATGAGTATCTGCTGACTGCTATCTAAAGCAAGTTAGTAAATAGGTAAACTTGAAAATATACGAAGTACTAAAGCCATTGTTAGAAAGGAAGAATTAGAAAAAGTTTAATGTCAGTGATTAACTCAATTACATGAGTACCTGCTGACTGCTATCTAAATTAGAAAAGAGTACCTGCTGACTGCTATCTAAATTAGAAAAGAATAATTACAGGAACAACTGCTGACTGGTAACTAAATAAATTGCACATTCATAGATAAAAAAATCACTGCATTGCAGTTGGAGTAAAGGTGATAGCTCTGCAAAGAATGAAAAGAATTTGCAAAATGGATTAGCAGAAAAATATTAATAAAAATGAATGGAAGTATAGTAGTAACTAAAATCATAATCATGGCATTTGAGTTACCAAAGGATATATCAGAAAGTGCATGTATCGACTGCATCGACTTGGTTGCAAGGGGAAAGTGGTGCCTCACCATTGGTTGCACGAGCATGGTGGAGGATGTCGACATCCTGGCGTTCACACGGCCTGCACTGTTCCTGTCACGCAACCAGAGGAAAAGAGAGAGAAGAAATCAAAGAGGATGAACTGAGCAGGCACAGAGCAGGGCCATGCCGGCCTGCTCTCGGCCTGGGCAGAGCAGCGCACTGGGCAGCTCCGGCGAGGTGGCCGACGGCGGCATTCGGGCAGGAGCAGCGCAGGGAGCTGCGGGCTCCGCTGGGGAGCTCAGCGCGCCCGTGCCGCCCGCGGGCTCCGTGCGGCGCCGCCGCGAAATTCTCCCGCTGGAGCTCAGTCTTGGCGCCGCGCGACGCCGCCCGCCCGCTCTGGCGGGGAGGTCAGCGCGCCGATGCCGCCCAGCTGCCGCCCGAGAACGCTGCAAGTCTGCCGGACGAGAAAATGATTGAGAGAGATGTACTCGCGCGAGATAGTGTCGGCAGCTGGTCAAAAGGTATGGACACCTGTAGCGCTGGGATCTGCTGAGGTGGAATGACGGACGGTAAATTGATAAGGGGTGTGACCTCACATGGTTGAGGTTTGTAGTTTTCGTAATGGATGCTCAAGGGGGGATTGTACTCGATCGGTCGGTACGTATAACAGTGAAAAGGCTACAAGTAAAGTTGTTACTCCGATCGATCCCCCATGTCCTTTGTGTGTTCCATACGTACGTACATTCGTACATACGTAGGTACGTCCTTAATTTGTTGTGCATGTCGGCATGGGCATGCGCGTCAGCCATGACGACCTTGCAGAATAATGCAAGCTATATATAGCTAGAAATAAAGTTGATACTCCCATGTCCATGTCCTTTGGGTGTTCCAAACATAGTACTAAATACATTTGCCAAAAATGCTTATCAGTGACGCCTCAATTAGTGACTTAGAAAAGAAACACGTCACTAATAGAATATTAGTGACGCGAGTTAACAATACACATCACCGATTAGTTGTCGCCCATGGTCTAGAAACAAGACGCGTCACTAATAACATTATCTCAGTGACTTTTGAACAGTAAACGGGTCACTGATAGAGAATGTGAGCGTTTTATCTAGACGTGTCACTGATATATGGCCATATTAGCTTTGATTAATAACCCGCGTCACTAGTAAGAAAAGTGACGCGTTTTGTCTATACGCGTCACTGATATGTGCTCGTATCAGTGACTCTTCCTATTAATCTGCGTCACTAACAGTAGGTAGGTACGTACGTTCGGGTAACAATATAATGCAGGTGTCACGTTCGTACTCATCTCATGGGCGATCAGCCGGCGTGGGGCCATCTACTGATCTACCCTCCCATGCATGTAGTTCAACTACTCCGTGTCCTGTCCCTCATCGTCGTGGCTACGGGTCCTTCGATTCCGTGCTTGTTGGCACACCCATCAGCAATATCTAAGTCGTGGGGAGATAGGTAATTAATAAGCCAAAGGTAGAATGGGCACTGTTGATATATATTTAATTTAATTTATTAATCAGACACATACGATCGTGGATATATTTTTGTGAGGTGGAAAAAAAATATATACATCGGATACGTACGGCGCGACAATGGTAAATGTAATGTAACAACGGCATGCAACGGGGCTCAGGTTAATTCAGGAAGAAAACCGCAGGGAGTACGTACGCGGCCCCAATGCATGGAGCTAGTACGTACAACGTCCCCATAGCTAGTAGCTAGGATTCTGTCATGCATGGGCCATTCTTCTGCAATGCCGGCCTGCTCGCTGCTGCCACTCCGTTCTGTTCCTTCCGTTGTTCCCAGCCAGAAGTAAAGTCACTCTAGATAGTCTAAACCTTGCCTTGTGACTGTCTCACACTATCCATGCGTGCTACCCAAACAGCCACCGCGTGAGCAAGCGACTAACCCATGTGTGTGTGCCGGCTGGGTCGTTTCAGTCGTTCCGGCACAATAATCAATTATATGGATCGGAGTTGCCAAAACAATGTGGCTGAGATAATTTGTTTGCTGTTGTCTTTTGTGCACAAAAACATTGCAAGGTTGATCTTAATATTTTCTTTTCATGCCTGCTAGCTAGAGACATTAAGGCCTTAATCAACTGTTAGACAAGCGGTATAAGTCTCCCAAACATACAAATTTTGAAGCCATCATTGCGAAATTATTTTTTTCTATTGTTGTGGTGCCAAAAAGCAGGACAAACATATATAATATATAGCACAATAAATCAATGATAGAGAGAGGTGGAAAAAAGAATACAATATAAGCGGCATCAATACATATATAGATTGGCATGCGCCCCATGGTCCTAATCGTTTATCATGGAATTGTCGTTGCAGCTGTAGTCATGCCATTTGTCTTCATCTTTGAGACATTATAATATCATAGCTCCACTCCATCTAAAAGAGATTATAATATTGCAATCCGCTCATCCTAATATTTCTGTATTCTATTTTCAACGACATATAAGCTCGCCTTCATCTTCGAAAGTTTATCTTCGATAGAGTAAAGGAAAGACTAGATGATGGCAGACAATATGTAAGTATTCATCTTGTAGGACACAGTTTAGTGGTGAGATGCGATTGCCATTCCCAATGAACAGGTTCAAAGGAAAAGGAGCATCAAGTATTTTGCTAGCTCAGATGTCTACTAGTAGCGCGATATAAGGGGAGATGGGTGGGAGAGTAGCTAGCTATATGTTAATGTAAGCTCAGATGTCTAGCTAGCTAGTAACAGCGCGAGAGGAGATGGATTTGATAGGCTAAGGTTGGCTATGCACGGTGTTATATATATTTCCTATAACGCACCGCCGGCTGCCCGTTGCCAGGCAGCAGTTGAGTGGTCGATGAGCCGCATGCATGATGGCGATGCATCTCATCTTCACAAGGTGTACGTACGTAGGTTTTGATCGGCCAGGTGTCCGGCCTAACCGCCTAACAGTTTTCCCTCACTGTTGACTGTCCTGACTCCTGAACACACAGGGCAGCAGGGTGGCTCACATTTAGTTCATGAGCTGGGACTCATCAGCGGCTCCGAGTTCTGATCCTATGCAGTGCAAGTAGAGCTGGGGCCTGGGGCTCACTAAACACCTTGTGTGTTAGCGAGCCCCAGGCCTCTACCTCTATTTACACTGCACATGATCAGAATTAAGAGCCAACTTGCATTGCATGCATGCATCGCCGCGCACGACATGACCTAGCTTGGCTCCGTGATCACGCCTTGTGCATGCAGCAGCAGCCGCTGATAAAAAAAATCATACTTATCCACAACACAACAACAACAGGTTTGCATTGTGCGCATAACTTTTTACATGACAACTTATCACTACACCTTCTCATCATCATGACTTTTAAATTTTTATTTTTTTAAAAAAATATCTCAAGTAGAGCTGGGAGACGCGGTCGATGATGACCTAAGTTAGCTTTACCTTTAGCTTTCTTCTGTGATTTGATCGCAACTCATGTGCGTATAATTGTCTAAGTAGAATGTGGTTTTGCATACATTCGGCTTCACTGCTGGGCATGAATCCTTGTTCTCCGGTGCGGTGATGAGTCCCAAATTCTGGTAGTATGCGTCGTGTAACAATCTCTAATTTGCTAATGAAACACTGGCCAACGAGCATAAAAAACAACAAAAATAAAAAGAAGTAAAATAAAGCGAAACCGCATGGACATAGATAACTCGCTCCAATCCAAGCACAGCGTTGTGGAGGAAAAAAGATAAAAGAAAATAGGCCCTAGGATGTTGTTAGGTAGGACCTTTGGTCAACGGTCTATGTTGACTAGTCATTGGTCAATATTCATCAGAACACCCATTGTTGAGCTAGAGCAAGAAGCAATGGTAGGGCCACGTGAGACTACCAACCGGTGCTCTCTGCTAGCTTCGGCTTTTGGCGCGGCCCATGAAAGCGAGCGTTAGCGGCCGGGGCCATGCCAGCCATTCGGCGATATAGATGCCGGCGGCAGCAGCGGCGTACATATGCTTGTGTGGCTCGGCGTGATCACTGATCCCCTGGTGTCCTAGCAGGCCCGGCGCCGGCGGCGTGTCCGTGGTGTGGTGACCATGCGCGCGCACGGCTGCGGCGACGTCCGGCGAAGGCAGAGTTTGTGGCAGGTTGGCAGCCAATTTAATTCTTGGCACATTCCTATGCCCCGAGTCTAACTGCGTGGTCGTCGTCGTCTATGTGTAGGACCAAGGACACAAGGCTAGCTGTATCTACTCGCAAAAAAAAAAAAAAAAAAAAAAGGCTAGCTGTATCTGTCTGTATGCAATACAACGATGGACCATACACACTTTGGCAACTGGGCATGAAAAGTAGCACGTGGGGTTGCCCTCCCACTTGCTTTTGAGAAGATTAGGTATAGTATTATCTTTGATCAACATGGCATTGTTTAGCCATCAGCCACAAAAAAAATTTAATCTTAGCGGGATTTCCATTCCATATATTTGTTTGTATAGGAAGGACCATCACCACGCATCCTAATCACAGTAAAAGCATTTACATCTATTATTATCTATACTAATTTAACTGCAGAACCTGTTACTTTTCTTTAGCTCCAACCAACACAACACTAATATTTTTTTTAAGAAAAGACTGTAGGAGAGACCTCCACAGTTAAGTTAATAACTCAGTCTGAAATTCGCTTCAACTAGGATTCGAACTCAGGATCTGAGAGGTGCCACTGGAGTGACTAGACCAACTGATCTAGCACCCTTTGGCAACACAACACTAATATTTATCCTTGTCATTCAAGAACTGGAGCAGAGCCTTCTCCTTTTTGTTGATCAGGAACGGGTTCACATAGATTATTATTACCTTGTGCGAAACAAAAATGTCACTTTTTTTCATGAATTTCATGAAATGCAACCAGACGGCACCCTCCACTGCTTTGCTCCGCCGAAGAAGTAGTAAGATTCGTGCTGAGAGGACCAAGGAGAGAGATAAAAACTGAAAATAGTAGCTTCACGTGGCTTACTTGTGATCCTGTGAGCCCTGGCATGATCGATGAAGTACAGAGCATGGTATGTGATTTTTGCAGGGTGGTTCTCTGAAAACATGTCTGTTTCTTGTTTTCCAAATTGCCTGACATACTGTTGTAACTCCCCAAAACATAAACTTTGCTAGAGTTTGACAGCAATTTTTTGGAACATTCCTAAGCCTGATGATCATTCAAAACTGCAAGGTTTACCAGGAGTGCCAAGGTTAATTGTATGCAACGATTGACCATGAACCTTTGGCAACTGGGCATGAAAAGAACAAGGATAAAGACATTTTCATCCTGATTACAGAAATAGAACATCCCACTTCCTTTTGACAATATCTTGGATCAACACGGCGTTTGTCAGTCATCACCCAAACAATTTTTTCTAATCCTAGCCGGCTACCTGGACATTCGTTATATATCTTTGGTTCACGCGGGACAGCGACTTAGGTGACGCCACGACGACGACGACTTCTTCTACGACCAAGTCCACGCTGCCTCTGATCAATCGTCGTCATAGTCATCACACACGCCAGCCTACCTTCCGGTGGTTGGAATGGAATAGCACAACATCTCATACCATAAATCCTAAATTGTTCTACTTCAAAGATTGCAGTGTCCTTCTTCCAGTGTCCTTCTTCCTCCTCCAAACCACAAACCAAATGCAGCTTAGCTAGCAAAACAATGGCGGCCACAGAGAGAGCGAACCGCCGCCCATCCGACCTCGGCGCCTTGTTGCCTGATGTCTTTCTCTGTCTCTGTCTCTGCATGCTGTCCATCCATGTCCCTGGCGCTTGCTCGCTGTCCTTCAACCTCAGCTTCGCCAAGCCGCAGAGCCCCGACCTCTCCCAGCTGATAAACTGCACCGGCGACGCGTACCTGACGCCGGACACCCTCGAGCTGACGCGGAACCGGCGCGACGAAAGCAGCACGGACAGCCTCGGCCGGGCGACGTACACGCAGCCGGTGCCGCTCTGGGACGCCGCGACCGGCGAGACGGCGAGCTTCGTCACCAGCTTCACCTTCCGCATCACGCCGGACCCGACCACGTTCCCCGGCGACGGGATGGCCTTCTTCCTCGGCCACTTCGGGCCGGGCATCCCCGTCAACAGCACCGGCGGCATGCTCGGCCTCATCCCGGCCTACACCAACGGCACCGGCGACGGCACCGTCGTCGCCGTCGAGTTCGACACGTTCCTGAACAAGGCCAACGATGACATCAGCAGCAGCCATGTCGGCATCGACGTCAACTCCCTCAACTCCACGGCGGCCACCGACACCACCTCGCCGAACAGGAACCTCACGTCCGGGTACGTGATGGTGGCCACGGTGAGGTACGTGAATGTCACCAGGTTGCTGGATGTCCGGCTCGTCATCAACGACACGTCGTACTATGTCAACACGACTGTCGATCTCAAGAAGTGCCTGCCGGAGCGTGTCGTCGTCGGCTTCTCCGCGGCGACTGGTGCCGGCGGCGAGCAGCACCAGGTGCTGTCATGGTCGTTCGCGTCCACTCTCCAGGAACCACCAGCACTGCCACCGGCATCGCCGCCGGTTGCTCTGCTGACACCGGGCAGCAGCGTCCAGCAACCCAAGAAGAGGTCAGGAGCAAAACTGGTAATCGCCGTGGTTGTGCCTCTGGTGTTTCTCTCAGCGTGTGCGGCGGCTGCCGTGCTGGTATGGCAGAAACGCCGGAGAAGAAGAAGATCGTCGGGAGCAATTGGAACCAGCGACGACGACGACAACGATTACAGAGAACAAGACGACAGTAGGATGGACCTCGAGAGAGGAGTAGCTGCCAGCGGGCCCCGTCGGTACGTGTACCGTGACCTGGCCGCCGCCACCAACAACTTCGCCGAGGACGGCAAGCTCGGTCGCGGTGGCTTCGGGAGCGTCTACAGGGGTACACTCACCGTCGCCGGCGAAGAACGGCAAGTGGCCATCAAGATGTTATCGTCGGACTCGTCGGCGCAGGGGAGGAAGGAGTTCGAGGCGGAGGTGCGGATCATCAGCCGGCTCAAGCATCGCAACCTCGTGCAGCTCCTCGGCTGGTGCGACAGCCGCCATGGCCTCCTGCTCGTCTACGAGCTGATGGCGCAGGGAAGCCTCGACAGGCATCTCCACAGCCGCGACGGCGAGAGGTTCCTGACATGGCCGGAGAGGTACCATATCATCCTCGGGTTGGGATCCGCGCTGCGGTACCTCCACCAGGAGTGGGAGCAGCAGGTCGTGCACGGCGACATCAAGCCCAGCAACATCATGCTCGACGACTCCCTCGGCACCAAGCTCGGTGACTTCGGCCTGGCACGGCTCGGCGACCATGGCGGGCGGTGGCAGACCACCAAGGCCGTGCTCGGCACCGCCGGGTACATCGACCCGGAGTTCGTCAACACGCGCCACCCGAGCACCCACGCCGACGTCTACAGCTTCGGCATCGTCCTCCTCGAGGTCGTCTCCGGCCGGTCTCCGGTGGTCTTGCGCCAAGGCGAGCCGCCCTTCGTTCTGCTGAAGTGGGTGTGGAGCCTCTACGGCCGGAACGCGATCCTTGACGCGGTGGACGAGCGGCTGAGGAGAGCCGGCGACGAGCTCCACGACGAGTGCATGGAGAGGGTGCTCGTCGTCGGGCTGTGGTGCGCGCACCCTGACCAGAGCGAGCGGCCGTCCATCGCGCAGGCCATGCACGTCCTGCAGTCGGAGGACGCCAGGCTTCCGGCGCTCCCGCCGCAGATGTACAAGACGGTGTCGGACCTCGGCGTCACTGGACGTTCCTACGGCGCTTTGTCCATTGAAAGCTACAGCGGTGAGTCCTCTAGGACGACGACGACAACCACTGGCGACTCCAAGCTTTCTTCAGGCTCGTCCACCACGGCGCTGCTCCGAGATTCAAATGAGAGAGCTTGATTTCTGCATTTCAAATGTTGAAATGGACTGTCCACGGCCTATGTGGGGGCTGCATTACATTACTACTGACTGAAAAAAATGTGTTTTCACTTTTTCTGGACGAACAAACAGTACAGCTGTCGGTTATATTAAAAGGAAATAATAAGAAATAATTAAACGACGACCTAAGGTTGGAGCAATGACACAAGTCATGACAACCCAATGTAGCTAAGCTAACAACACAAAAGTTTTTTATATTACCAAATCTTGCAAGTTGCTTTGTATATATTCTGACTACTCCGAGTTGATTATTGGCCTTTGCCTTCGCCCTCCCCCACACGTTCTTGGGAAACAAATAAGAAGACTTGGTCAATCAAGCCGAACCATAGATTTTGCAAGCCAAATTCTGCCTTGCACACATCTGAACCTGATGAATCCATTGCAGTAAGATACTTTTGGGGGAAATTGAGATGCGAAACCTGTGCTGCTACTGCCATCTGCCAGCTAAACCTGAATCGAGATGAGGATGGCCATGAACTGAAGGAGACCGCCACCACTGGGGCTGCAGGTGTCCGCGGACCCATTGCTTGCGGCTGTGGGGGTGACAGATATCCCGTCAGGTATTCTCGCGGCGGCGGCGCTGGTGATGGCAGCCACGGCGACGGCAGTGGCGGGGAACAAGAACAAGAAGTATCCTGTGCTGAGCGCTTGAAGCAGCGCCTGTGGTGGACGAATCACGGATGAGACGGTACTCCGGCTAGCGGCGGCGATGGCAGGAGACGGGGGCGGAGCGAGCCGAGCCAATCGGTCGGGATGGAAACGAGCCACCGGAAGGCGAAGTCAGCCGGTTGATTAAGATCCACGTGTCGTAATTTGAATGGACGTCCGCACAGACACCGGGTACGGACCATCCGCACCCAATTTTTTTCCGATTTAGAGACACTGGCAAAAACCGGAGTTGAGGACACTGTCAGAACCTGTGGTAGAAAAGAGGGACCAACTTCGAGAGCCAAACCCAGTGCTCCCCAGCGATCTTGTGAGGTCAAACATGTAAATAAGAATAAAAATGAACTTACGCAAATGACTGATTTTTTATTACTATTATTCATCGGAGGCTTCAAAAAGCCACTATGTTTTTTTTATTATAAGTCTTTAATTTAGAACACTCTAACCATCACCATCAATAAATCCTCAACAAATCCAATTGTCTATTCTATTTTATAGAAGTGACCCATCTCTACTATCCTTGCTAGAGATCTTCAAAGATCAATTGAGGTAGGTAATTTACTTGTTGACTTCAGTTAAAAAAAATTTACTTGTTGACAAGAGAATAAATTTATAACATATCGGTCAATGCATTATTCCAAATGAAGAAGCCGCCAATGGATTTAGCGTAATTAAAGCTTTCTCCAATGTTTTTATCGCAATTCATATCTACATGGGTTTTTTACTTGTTTTATATGTTCTGTTTAGAAGGGGACCTGAAACTAAAATCCCAAGATTGAGGCATTGCATAAATGTCAATATTACGGGGATCAATCTTGAAATATCTGGCAAGAAAAAAACAAAAGTGAAGCTATAGCTGAATGGGCGGTGAATTAGAAATCTAAACCATTTGTTTCCTTAGCGTTTATAGGGAAAGAAAGTATATGATTTATAGAGAAAGGATCAAAGGACTGATATACCTTTTCAAATTTCTCGCCAGCAAAAGCAATATTCCCTAGGATTCTTCAAAGTTTCCTAGGAAAATAGAAAAACCGTAGGGAAACACGGGATTCCAGTAGTGTTTATTTTGTTGTTAGCAAGAAAACCAGATGCGAAGAAAACACAAAACATGAATAGCGTGTTGTGCCCAGCCGTCTCCAAGTGTTTCCCCCTCCAGCCAGCAAGACGCCCTATTGCTTTATCTGCAAGGGATTGAAAGTAAACTTGTTTCGGTCTCATCACTGATCACTGCTAGAGGCGGGCAGCAGGCTAAGATACTTTATTAGGAAGGTGGTTTTAGCCACATGGATGCCCTCAACTATGTCATTGAAGTCATATTCTCTCAGCATATGGTCGAGATTTCTAGAGGTTTGTTCTTAAACCCCATAGCCAACCCAAAAAAGATCCACTAATTATGTGAAAGCGGTGTTGTTGTGAGTCAGATAGATGAAGGTTGGCGCGTCGTCAGCATATATATATATATATATATATATATATATATACACACACGGATATATGAATAGTATGCTCGCTCTCGAAAGACGGCGGTCTTGTTATTATATTCTCGGATCTGTGCCCTGAAAGCGACTTCTTGAATATTAAATTCAACCTTACGTGCGTGATCAGTGTATGAGTGATTATAATATTCGAATATGAAAGCGACACTTGCGATTAATTAACTGCTCGTGATTAATTAGAGGGTATGAAAGCGGCGTTCGTGCGGTTATGCGGAATAAAGTATATGCGTGATGTTCTTTTTCGGATCTTGGCGTGGCTGGCGAGACCAAGGTTTCTGCCGGTCGTGTGGCTTCTGCTTGTGTGCGTCCTACTCGGTATGCATCGCTGGCTTCGCTAGTGAACCAGGCTAACCGCTCATCTCCCAGGCTATCCCCAGCATCACTCATACAGGGCTCAGACTCTATCGTCTCCCCTGGCAGTTCCACCCGAAGGGAATACTTCTCCGCGCCAACAGGGTTCTCTACAGACGCCTCTCCATAGGCTAAAACGAGAACAACAACACACGCGGAGGTTTCTCCTATAGGGTCCCTAGCATAGAGACATTCTCCCATATGAACGAGCTTAAGGGAAGGCAGGGATCAAAACAGGAAAGCTTAATTCATTTTCACAGAGCGAGCTTACATACGGCTTTCCCTTTCGGGAAACCCCAAGCACTTAGTACAAACCTTAGTTTACCTTACAAGCGCAGGAAGTGAGGCCTTCCTTTATTCTCTAATTTACAATAGTGGTGGTGGAGTGTATACAGTAGAGTGGTGGAGTGTGGAGGCTCTCGGTGTGCTCGGTGGCGTTTCTGAGCTCCTCCGATGAATTGAATTGATGTTTGCAACATTAATTTTCGGGCGTGGAAGACCCACCCATACATGTCCATTAATATATTCTCTGCGTACATGCAATGCCACTGCATGCATTTGCATAATTATCAAGAGCATAATCATCAAGTGCATTAATCATCAAGTGATGATGGGACAAATGACCACGTGAAGGCACTGTAGCCAGGACGCCCACCTGTCCAGACAACAGCAAGTGATATGTCTGAAGACTTCGCCAGAAGACTGACAACCTAATCACGAAGGACGATAAGCATAAAAGACGCCAGACGATAAGCACGAAGGACGCTCCAAAAGACGCTGTCCAGGCTATAAATGGAGAAGGCCTGCGCCTGCATCCGGGGGACAGAACATAGATCATCGGAGGAGCTCAGAAACGCCACCGAGCACACCGAGAGCCTCCACACTCCACCACTCCACTGTATCCACTCCACCACCACTATTGTAAATTAGATAATAAAGGAAAGCCTCACTTCCTGCGCTTGTAAGGTAAACTAAGGTTTGTACTAGGTGCTTGGGGTTTCCCAAAAGGGAAAGCCGTATGTAAGCCCGCTCTGTGAAAATGAATTAAGCTTTCCTGTTTTGATCCCTGCCTTCCCTTAAGCTCGTTCATATGGGAGGACGTCTCTATGCTAGGGACCCTATAGGAGAAACCTCCGCGTGTGTTGTTGTTCTCGTTTTAGCCCATGGAGAGGCGTCTGTAGAGAACCCTGTTGGCGTGGAGAAGTGTTCCTTCGGGTGAAACTGTCTGGGAAGACGATAGAGCCTGAGCCCTGTATGAGTGATGCTGGGGGATAGCCTGGGAGATGAGCGGTTAGCCTGGGTTCACTAGCGGCTAGCGATGCATACGGTGAGTACCGAGTAGGACGCACACAAAGCGTAAGCCACACGACCGGTAAAAACCTTAGTCTCGCCACCACGCCAAGATCCTGAAAAAGAACATCACGCATATATTATATTCCGCATAACAGCACGCACGTCGCTTTCATACCCTCTAATTAATCACGAAAGCGCTTAATTAATCACAAGTGTCGCTTTCATATTCTAATATTATAATCACTCATACACTGATCACGCACGCAAGGTTGAATTTAATATTCAAGAAGTCGCTTTCAGGGCACAGTCCTGAGAATATAATAACAAGACCGTCGGTGCCTGAGCCGAGCATATTATTCATATCCCCGAATTTGAATAGTAACCGCATATTTTGAATAGCACCGAATATTCTTGGAATTTAAATTCTATATTCCTGTATACCACATATTTTATTATATTTTATATTACTATGTGGTATCAGGTCCAGGTTGGACTATATTTATATTTGAATCTAAGAGTTTTACTAAAATATTAGTGAAAATTAAAAAATTACATTATTTGAATTTAGAAGTCAATACAGGAAAGACTGTTGTTACTAAAGAAAATCTAAATATCGATGTAGAATAAATAATACTGAAGATCATACTTGGCATACATCTCACGGCCAATTAAATTTAATAGTTGATTTGATACACAATTTCTATATAACTTGGGGTAAAAGACAAGACGAGCTTGAATTAAAATTTGAAAGACTGCAGAAAGAATATAAGCATCTAGAAGAACAATATTTAGTTACAACTACTAAATTAGATTCAGCTTTATATTTCCTTGAAGAAAGCAAAGCTTGCTTAGGAAAGATTAGTCAAAATAGTGACTATATTAAAATAGATATATCACTACATAAGAAAGTTGATAATAATCCTGGACATAGTAAGGAAATAGTGCTAACTTCAACTGAAAAAGTAGAGACTGAAAGATCTGTTAACTCAGACAAATGGAAGTACCTGAGAATCTCACTAGAAGAGATAAGTCCCTCCAAGTAGTAAATAAAGATACAAGACCTTTAAGTCTTGTAAATAGAATAAAGGGAAGATGTGATGATATTAAAACATTAGAAGACTTGATAGACGTAGAAAGAGATCTGGAAAGATATCAAAAAGATACTTTAAGAAAAATAAAACCGCAACAATTATATCAATTAGGATGGTTTGAAAATAGTAATGGATTATATAGAATATCAAGAGAAGTAGAACTAAGTGTTTTAAAGGAACCAGTGCAGCTAAAGATTGTTAGTAAACAAATAGAGAATACTTTAAAATATTCGGATATAAATATATTCATCAAGGAATGTATATCATAGGAATTAAAGGCATGACAAGAAAGAAATTAGGAACACAAGGTTTTAATTACTCTACTAGATAAAAGATGGGATTCGGTAAATAAAGTAGAGTTAGAATTCTAGAAAATAGATTAAATAATTTAGAAGAAGAATTGAAAGGGTTAAAAAATAAAATAGAAATTAATGATATAACCAAGACAGAAGAGCCTTTTAGGGGCAATACTGAATTACAAGAGCAAATAACAATAAGTAGACAAAATCTTAAAGAAACACAATTAAAAGACTCCATAATAAACTTTGGTAGTAAATATATAGTTAAAATACCATTTAGAGAAATAGTAGGAATAAGAATACCAAGAAAAATTAAACTTAACGCCTACAATCACTTATAAAATATTAGCATTAATAGACACAGGTGTACAAAAAATATCATACATGATAAATATTTTGTAAGATGTCCTGAAATAGTTCATACAATAAAACCAGACAAGGCTGATACTTCTACTGATATGTCTGGAATAAAAAGGATTCATAATCAGTTAGCTTACAATGTAGAAATGCATATGAATAATACAAAATATATGATAGATGAAATTACTATAAGAGATATGTCTATGATACATGATGATATGATATTAGGATTAAGGTTTTTACAATTCTCTTTACAAACAACAATCATACATGAGCAAGGTATTACATTTATTCCTCGTCAAGATAATATTCCTTATATAACAGAAGTAAGAAAAACTATAAATTCTAATTCGGGAAAGTCTAACTTAGAACTTGAAGAATTTGATAATAAAGATTTAGAAAATTTTATGAAAGAAGAGTTAGGTAAATTTATAGAAGATTTCTATATAACAAATATCTGCATGGAATGCATAAGTCTACAATCTCTAGCACCAAATTGGTATAGAGACATAAAGTCTAAAAAAGATATAGACAAAATAGTACAAAGATTAGAAGATATCCAAATAATAGGAGAAATACCAATGAAATATTGGGATAAAAATGGTATAGTTTGTAAAATTAATATAATAAATCCTAATTATATAATTAAAACAAGTCCTATAGAAGCAACACCTAATGACATAAAAGAATTCAAAATGCATATTGAAGAATTATTAAAGCTAGGTGCTATAAGAGAAAGTAAAAGTCCTCACAGATCAGCAGCATTTATGGTTATAATCATGCTGAAATAGCTAGAGGAAAATTAAGAATGGTTATTAATTATAAAAGGTTAAATGATAACACTATAGATGATGGATATAATATTCCAAATAAACAAGAATGGATAAATAGAATACAAGGTAGTAAATATTTCTCTAAGTTTGATTTAAAAGCCGGGTTCTGGCAAGTAAAAATGGCAGAAGAATCAATAGAATGGACTGCCTTCACTTGTCCTCAAGGTCATTTTGAATGTTTAGTAATGCCTTTAGGGCTAAAAAAATGCCCCCTGCTCTATTTCAAAGAAAAATGCAAAATATTTTTAATGAAAATCAAGAATTTATATTAGTTTACATAGATGATCTTTTAATCTTTTTAAAAACCTATAAAGAACATATAGCCACTTAGAAACCTTTTTCAAAAGGTAGAATAGAATGGGTTAATACTTTCTAAAAGAAAGATGGAAATATGCAAAGAAAAAAATAAATTTTCTAGGTCATGAAATTGGAGAAGGGAAAATACATCTACAAGACCATATTGCAAAGAAAATCCTAAATTTTTCTGATGATATGAGTGATAAAAAGATCTTGCAACAATTTTTAGGATTAGTAAATTATGCCAGAAATCATATTAAAAATTTAGCCAAATTAGCTGGCCCTTTATATGCAAAATTAAGAAAGAATGGTTAAAAATATTTTAACTCAGAAGATAAAAAGCTAGTAAGAGTTATTAAAGAAAAAGTTAAAAACTTAAAACCTTTAGAATTACCTTTAGATGATAATTATTTCATAATAGAAACAGATGCATCAAAGATAGGTTGGGGTGCTATATTAAAACAAAAACCTCATAAGTACTCACCAAAGTCAGAAGAGAAGATATGTAGATATACTTCAGGAAATTATAAATTAAAAGTATTAAATAACACAGATAGAGAAATTTTAGCTGTTATTTATGCAATAAATGCTTTTAGATTATATTTAGGTTTCAAAGAATTTACAGTTAGAACAGATTGTGAAGCTATATGTAAATATTATAATAAAATTAATAGTAAGAAAAGTTCTACTAGAAGATGGATTTTATTTGAAGATATTATCACTGGAAATGGTTATAAAGTAATATTTGAGCATATAAAAGGGAAAGATAATACTCTTCCTGATATATTTTCACGATCATCTATTTTGCAGGAATGAAGAAAAGATCAAACCCCAATGGAGGCGAATGTTTTAATTTTGGAACAGAAAATAAGCTAAGAATATTCTCCCCAAATGCCTATAATTTCAAGCCAAGAGACATATTATCCTAGATGAAGTGCAGAGATACATTCTGGATAATTTCTGGTTTCAATATAACAATAAGAGAGAAGATAAAGGTTATATGCTGGCTATATTAAATAGCTTAGCTGAATATTTTCATATGATCAATGGAAAGATGCAACCAAAAGAGTCTTCTATATGGAAGAAACCTTTGTATGTAATATACAAAGGAGTAAAGCCAGGAATATATATAAATTATGAAGAAGTTATATCCCAAAAAATAGAAAGAGAAAATGAGGGAGGTTGTTTATATTAGAAAAAATATATGGATATTGAAGAAGCTCTCTCTTATGCAAGAGATATGATAGGAGTAAATTATTTTATAGACCCACCAGCCAAAGGCTATATTCAAAAAATACCAAAACATGAACCCAATAATGCCAGAGTCAAGAACAAGAGAAGATGGATCGTCAAGTTCGCTTACATATAAAGATATAGTGAAGAAACAGACTAAATCCTTGAAGGAAGAATATATCAAGAGAAAAATAAAAGAAAAGACTTGAATCAATTCTTCCTCAATTAAAGAATAATATAAAAGAAGAACTCATGCAAGAAATAAGATGTGATTATGAAGAAAATATAAAGAAAGATTATGAAGAATATATTAAGAAAGACTATGAGTTAAAAATGAATTTTAATACTTCTGATGTAGAAAATGATGACCCAATGCTAGACATAACTGGTCATGGGCAACACCCAGAATATTAAAGACTAAAATTATGAAAGAAAAATATTATGAAAGATTAAAATATATCAACTTGGTGAGCCAGAATATGAAGATGATATTGATTAATAATATATATATTCTCTATGTTGATAAGGTGTTATCAACAATTCGGCCGGGGAAAAGAGATCACATAAGCCAGAATTTGAATTGATGTTTGCAACATCAATTTTCGGACGTGGAAGACCCACCCATACATGTCCATTAATATATTCTCTGCGTACATGCAATGCCACTGCATGCATTTGCATAATTATCAAGAGCATTAATCATCAAGTGCATTAATCATCAAGTGATGATGGGACAAATGACCACGTGAAGGCACTGTAGCCAGGACGCCCACCTGTCCAGGCAACAGCAAGTGATATGTCTGAAGACTTCGCCAGAAGACTGACAACCTAATCACGAAGGACGATAAGCATAAAGGACGCCAGGCGATAAGCACGAAGGACGCTATAGAAGACGTTGTCGAGGCTATAAATGGAGAAGGCCTGCGCTTGCATCCGGGGGACAGAACATCGATCATCGGAGGAGCTCAGAAACGCCACCGAGCACACCGAGAGCCTCCACACTCCGCCACTCCACTGTATACACTCCACCACCACTATTGTAAATTAGAGAATAAAGGAAGGCCTCACTTTCTGCGCTTGTAAGGTAAACTAAGGTTTGTACTAAGTGCTTGGGGTTTTCCGAAAGGGAAAACTGTATGTAAGCTCGCTCTGTGAAAATGAATTAAGCTTTCCTGTTTTGATCCCTGCCTTCCCTTAAGCTCGTTCATATGGGAGGACGTCTCTATGCTAGGGACCCTATAGGAGAAACCTCCGCGTGTGTTATTGTTCTCGTTTTAGCCTATGGAGAGGCGTCTGTAGAGAACCCTGTTGGCGCGGAGAAGTGTTCGCTTCGGGTGGAACTGCCTAGGGAGACGATAGAGCCTGAGCCCTGTATGAGTGATGCTGGGGATAGCCTGGGAGATGAGCGGTTAGCCTGGTTCACTAGCGGCCAGCCAGCGATGCATATGGTGAGTACCGAGTAGGACGCACACAAGCGGAAGCCACACGACCGGCAGAAACCTTGGTCTCGCCAGCCACGCCAAGATCCTGAAAAGAACATCACGCATATATTATATTTCGCATAACCGCACGAACGTCGCTTTCATACCCTATTCTCACCCTATTCTCGCATATATATATACTATAAAAGAGTGAAGGAATTGGAAATAGACTCTCACCCTATTCTCTCCTACCCACCTCAATTGTTTTCCGTTGGATCTACTTTTAGATTGAATCCAATGCGTCTAAATCACCCACCGTGATACGATAGGTGGGCCGTGTTTGTAAACATATCAACGTTGACACCGGTTTCTCTCTTATGCATATGGTTTCCTCGCTTTTTTTTTTCACCGGCTGACTGCTTACCCACCCACGTGTACCCACGGCTGTTACTTCCTTCTCCGCGTACACGATGGTTTTGTTCTCCATACCCAAACGCCGCCGCTACCTGTTCGACACCATCCTATTTTTTTGCATCTATTTTCGTACCTGCGTACGTCTTCAGGTCAGTAGCTGCGACCATAACAGCCGGCCACGGCAATCCCGCGCGTGTTCGTCGCCCACCGGCACCCGCCTCTCCTGCTCGTGCTTCTTTGATTTGCCCCTGACAAATCATTGTGCGTACCCTGGACGTTGTTCCGCCGCCGGTCCATCTTCCTGCAGGAGAATTCGCGCGACAACAACTCATCAAGACGACGTCCTCGAGTTTGAACTTCTTCATGTGCATCAACATCTATAGGCATCGTTACTTTGCTGTTATTAACCGGCTTGATTAGTACTGTACGTGGCATTCGCAGGCGTAGGAAGTGGAGCTGTCGAGCTGCAAGTTGGCGGCGATTAGCGCATCATCTCCACAAGCCAGCGAGTGCCATGCATGCCCACAAAGCAAGAGTACGTCCTTTATAGCTACTGTTTTGTTTTGTTTTTATGTATTTGATTGATCACACTCCATCCATTCCACCTCATGGAGGTTCAATTATTTTTATTTATATCAATTCAGCCAATGCCATCCTGAGCTGCCTGTATTTATTACTTGCCTAAATTCTATAGTTAGCATGAAGTACAATTTAGATTTTGCTCCTTGGCCAAGGTCCCTGTAGTAGTAAATAATGAAATTAAGGGAAAAATCTATTAGAAGCATAAAAGTATTCCTGTGAAATAAAATCTCCTTAAAACTATCTTTTTTCACCTGTGTATTTTAAATCAAATTATTGTCATATGACCTAAAAGTCGTGTTTATCTGTTTTAAAAGTTTTTGAAAGGGCAACCGGCCTGACAAGTATTACATGGGAAAAGGCTGAAGAGCTAAAGAAGGAGCATTGTTGTATAGCTCTTGATTATATGGCAGAGTTGCAGATATTTAAAGTATGAAACTTGTATATATTTTTTTTTTGTTGTTATATAAAACTTTGACTTTTTGTATTCTTGCTTTGAATGAATTTCTATAAAGTGCACATGTATAACTTTATATTTTAGAAATTAAATATTTTTTACATTTTTTAAAAAAAACTAGCTAATTGGTATTAATTATTGGTATTAATTATGTATATAGGTTGTGGCCTATTAAATGGAAAGAATGCAAAAACTCATGACATGTAGGATTACACGTAGCTTGATAATATTCACAACGAGTTGATGTTGTCATAGATTTGTTGTGATGGCAATTAGAATGTAATGATGATTTATAGTTAGTAACGATATAGAAATCCTTTGGTTTATAGTGATTTCAATTCCGTTTGGTGGGATACAAACTCAAATCATGATAAAACAAAAATGCAATCATTAGTACTATTTTTTTTGTTATGTCAAACCAAAAAAATATTTTTGTGAAGATAATTTTTTGTGCTCTAGGTGCTAGCAAGAATGCTCATCTTAAGGTGCATGGAGACGTTACAGCTTCTCAAGGCTGGTTTGGGCTGATTTGTTGGACTAAAGCAGTGTTACACCAGCAATTGCTAGCTATGAGGTTGTCTTCCATTTGCTACTGTTGCATCATCAATTGCCACCTGCGAGGGTGTCTTCCATGTAGCTATCCCTGTTCCTTCCAGTCAGTCCTCCAATTGTGAGGTGAATTTGTCATGAATATCTATTTCATAGTTTGTTTCTTTAAGTTTCATATGGTCAAATTAGACATAGATGGTTGGATGTAGTTACTTTATAGACCGCAAGTGCCTACTGTTTGGAAGGCTTCAGAGTTAGGTTATGTGGGGAACGAAGCCGGAAGCATACAAATTGTGTTCTCAAAAAATTATTTGTTATACATATATGAAGACTTTTTTAAAAAGTGCTATAAGTATTATTTATCCTACATCTTGTATTTGTGGTCAACAGAGCAGGAATATTTTTTTTTATATGACATGGTAATTGACTTGTTAAACATTTGACTTCTATACCAACCTATCTTGATATTTCTCTAAAACACGTGCGTGTCGCACGTGCATGTTCACTAGTACAACTAAAAAGAGTAAAGTAAGGCTGAGTTTTGGTGCGGTAAAAAACTTCACCCCTTTCGCTCTGCCTCCTGCGATCACGCCATCACCCAGCCATATTTACGCTGTGTGGGCCCGCATGTTTTCCTTCCTCGCATGCGATCATCACCAGCAATCACGCGAGGCAATTATTCTACCGCGCGTGGCCGTCCGCGATTTCCTTCCCCCCGCGCGTGGATGACATCGCCGTCGGCGTCAATCACTCATCCCAATCCTTCTCCCCAGTATCGAGGTCGGAAGCCGACGCCGCCCGCCCACGCTCGATCCGCCGCGCCCGCCCCGCGGCAGCGCCGCCCGGAAGCGACGCCGCCCCTCGCGAAGCCAGCGCTCGATCCCGGTGGCCGCCGCCGCCGCTGGACGCTGCACAACAACCCCCCGCGGGCGCGAAAGCACAACCCCGAGCCAGACGCCGCTCAAGGGGCGCGCACGCCCGATGAACTCTGCCCAGCGCGCCGCTCCGACCGCCCGGCGAGGATCCCCTGGTGGCGAGGGTCGCCCGCGTCCTGAAAATCCCGCCCGAATCCGTCATCGACTCTCCCAGCACGCCCGGCAAGGATCACCCGGCGGCTAGGGGCGAGGGGCCGCCTGCTTCCCTAGAAATCGCCGCCCGAATCTGGCGTCGACTCCGTGTTAGTCCCCAGTCCGCCCGAAGGGGCAGAGGTGGCGTGCTATCCCAGTGGTGGTAGTGGAGGCGGAGCAGCGTCGAGCAGCAGCAAGAGCTAGCTAGCATGTGTGCAGGTGTGTGAACCTCTCTTCCCTTCATGCTGTGTGAACCGAGCACCCAACCCTAAGCTAATTGCCTATTTGTATTCCGATCTGATCTATTATGCCTGCTAATACCTTCGATTCCTTCCAAAGACTAGGTGTGTGTCCTAAACCTGCTAATTGTTTATACCTGCTAATTGCCTATTTGTGTTCCAATCTTGAGACCAAGAGCAAAATAAGGAGCTAATGAAATGCAATCTTCCCATAATTCTGCAATTGAAATATGAGTTCAAATCTTGTAAAAGTTAAGTTACTAAACTTTGGTATGGCAAAGAAACCATGAATAAAAAAAAAAAAATCTGACTAGGTATGGAACATCTAAATCAATCTGGACTATTACGAAATATTTCACTAGAAGTAATTTATTCATGTGTTATGTATGGTAATATTTCATTAGAAGTAATTTATTCATATGTGTTATGTATCGAACTTGAATAGGAGCAGCATGATTAGATAAAGGTAGGCCAATTAACTGAGGTATCATATCTGTTAGCTCTCACACAAACATCGTCTGCTACATTTTTCATCATACTTGGCAATCTGACATTAAGTGTGAGCAAATTAATTCTGAACCTTTTTTTTTTGTATGCAACAAATTAGTTCTGATCTTACAACTTAGCCTTTTGTATTCCTGTTGGCAGTGGCTTCTAAATGACATCGGCCTGGTGGTTGAACCTTTCTGAAAACTTTTTGTTTTGTATACAAGTGTTCCCTACTAACTGTAATTGGTTCTCTAAATGTTCACTAAAAGTGAGCCATGTTACTAGAAATATGGATCTACTGCAGAAAGTTTTCAGACATTTTCTTAAGTGGTGTGTAGTTTTATTTCTGACTGGACATGCATTTTCATTACCTGAGTCTTGGTGGCGTTACTGCTTCTGTCAATCATTTCACAGAGTGCAGAAAGTAAACCTGAAACTGAAAGGGATCTATGGCTTCGTTGTAAGTAGAATTTCTCACTTCTTTGATTCACAAGATGTTCACCCTTAATCTTTGGGATTAGTAATGGGAACTTCATAATGCTCTTCACATTTAAGACCCACAATATATAGAGTTAATTGGTTAATTCTTTTTGGCTGCTCCATCCATTTATACTTTTTTCTCCCTTTGTTAATCTTTCCCTAATCTCTTCCTAATTTCAAAGCTGGCTAGAAAGATAGGTGCTACTGGTGTGGAGAAAAGGATCATCTCAAAGGAAATCCTGAACAGTTCTATGGATTTTGGGTATTTCTTTGATTTTTTTTTTATTGAACATGGAAGATGTTTCCTTGAATACTCATGCAAGATTGCACGTGCATTTCTTTTTTTTTTAGCGTGCGTTTTTTTTATCGTTTCACAACGGTCCCCATCTCTTCATGGGAGGGGCAGGAAGCTGGAATTACAGGAGTCATAGCAGCAGCAGTTACAGATCTTCTGTTGAATCTTGTTTGATGGATAATCTTGTGACTATATTTTGCAGTTGTGGGTATGGCCGAGAAGAATGCTGTCTCATGTGGCTTCTTAATGAAACTTTTCAAGGCATTTTGGATTCTACAGATTTTTCAGTCAGCCCATATTGAAGGTAATAGATACTCCTTTGTCCTCTGTTTTGATCTTCTCGACCTACTTTGCTAGATTTCAGATCTAAGCGATGTCAAACACTAAGAGCAAGGATGATGTTTTCCATGTATTGTTGTTTCCAGTTTTGGCTAAAATGGGGGTGAATTTGTGTCTTAAAAGTAACAAAAGTGTAACCTTATCATCGAAAGTATTTTGGCTTGAAAATTACTACAAATTAAATAATGATGCACCAGACAATAAGTTTCGAACCTTGAAATCTCTTTTTTTTTTTTTTTGACATTGATATTCAAATGAAGAGCTAAATTAAGTTTTTTGCGACATAGTGAAATGGCTAGATGGTGCCTTTCTTATTCATTGATTTAGCATCTCCAGTTTTGAAACATCCATGTGACACTGTGTCACTGTGTGTGCATAATGTGTCAAAACTGAAATGAAATTAAAGCTGAAGTTAGCAGGACAATATGTGGCCAATTTACTTGCAAACAAGAAGGAGCTCCCAGCTGACTTGTTCTTTATGCTAGGTTGTAGATAGTTTTTCATTCTCTAAGAATTTATAGTTACAAAAAAACTGAATGCCTCAACCTAGAAGTTTTCTATGGATTCGTGTACATTGTTTCTTTGAGTGAGAGACCCAGTGATGAAAAAATGTTATTGAATCCCAGTATAAGCATGCTAGCTTGATCTGATGAATAAAATAAAATAAAATAAAATAAACATGACGCTAGACGCTACTACCCCTAGGCTGCCTTTCGTCCATTCAGGTCAAGCTGATTGCAAAGTTCATTCAGTGAAATGGTTTCACGAACGGTGCATTTATATCATTGCCATCAGTAGATCTGTAAATATGTTTCTCAGATTTGGTATGACCACCTATAGCAGTGTACTAGCTCTCGGAGATGCAACTCTAGATAACCAGTTCAGGAGTTAGGTATCCTTTTTGAGTTGGCCAGTTCAGCGAGGAGCCGAGGACTTACACATAGTTGCACAAAAATCTATTTCAATGGTTACTGGTAAGCACACGACTCAAATGGCAAGGTATAATAGCTGAGGATTTCGCTGTTTAAGAATTTGATTATGTATCATGATTGATCTGCAACTATTTCATTTCTAAGGATTTCTTAGACATGGTTGGTGTGTGGATAGGAAAGGACTTTTTGAAGCAAGCCTACTCTCTGGTACATGCCCACCTATTATTCGTTTTGATCTTGTTCCTAAAGATACATGGAAATCATTGTTTAATTTTTCCTATTTCCTATTAGATCTATTATTTGATATAATTGCATTTCTAAAATATTTGTTGGTAACTGAATGTTTTCTTTGTTAGGTAGGACCCTAACTTTTAGAGAGAGGGTAGATACATGCATAATTATTTAGTTTTAAGCATTTTGTTCTTATAAGGTTTTTCTGGCTGGTGTTGTGATCCTTGCCATTGTGTGGCCAAGTAATCATCCCTCTTTTCCAGTTAATTAGTGTTTCGATGTGTCCGAGAGAAATTAGTTACAGTTGTCTTAGCTGTTGCCATGATGACTTGTTTCATCTATTACAGGCTAAATATTTACATAGCTGTACTCGACGCGACAACAATACGGCATTCTCTCATAGTCATGAGAATTTGTAAAATGTCAACATGGTGTGTGACCGTGTTAAGGCAAGATGGTTTCTTTGCTTTTTTGGGGTGACCTGATGTATTTCTTTCAGCAAATTCTGATGATATATTTGAAGGTTTCGATTGAAGGTTTGATTGATGTCTTCGATCCTAATGCAGCTATTATATGCATGAGTTTAACCTGCTAGCACACTTCAATACTAGCCCTGTGTAAAATATAAGTCTAGAAAATTTATATGATACATGAGTGTTTTGCATGTATTTCTTAATAAGGTTCAGATGGCTAATTACGTTTAATTGGAGTGATTGTATGTAAGGTCGAGGTGCTGAGCATGGTGGCTCTATGGAGGGAGATCTTTGTGCTACCAGCCGGCAGAGAGGGCACAACTGGTGATGGCCAAGGAGATGGCATGGTGACTGCTGGGAGATTGTGTAAGTCAATCAATCTCACTATGAACTGGATCACTCAAGATCAGAGGCTCAACTCAGAGATATGGTCCTGCAGAACTTGCAGTTTTTCTATTTTTTGTTGCCTATTATTTAAAGCAGCTGTATGTAATGCAAGAGCCATGATTAGGCACCAGTAACCACTTAGTGGCTCCTAGAAACTATCCACGACTAAGGCAACTGACCACTAAAAACTATGACCACTCACCCACTAACACCACATGCCTGCCCTCCTGAAGACTAGGAAAATGCTAACTGTAAATTGAAACAAACAGCTTAGCTCCACTTGACTATCTACTGCTACTGAATAATTTGCAGGGAATACAGCCAACAGATGGTTGTTGAGCAGAGTCACTGTGACGAAAGCAACAGTCCGTGCAAGGAGTTTCTCAGTGCTCAGGATTTGCAAGGTACATATTTGCTAACCATATTGGTCAATATTATCAACCTGTTTTCTGTCTAAATAGCATCAGTTTTGTTATTTAAATGTGCTAAGTTGGGCACATTTACAGTATTCAGACACATTGAGTTGGTAGAAAAATTCTCCTACTGCCTTTGATAAAATTATGTAATGTTGAAATTCTTACCTGGACAGGAGTGGGGGGTAATTAGATCCTTGGAGATTTCTTGTGGAGGAAAAAAAGGAAATTGTCTTTTAGGGTCAGGTGAACTGAAGTGTTAATACCAATGAGTGGCATGATTACTCAAAATTAGTGTATTTCTCTGGTTCGGTGATGAGAGAGTGGATTACATGATCCACCTTTTGATTTTGTTTTACTACTTTGTCATTTTTTTGTTAGACTTGTAGCTGAACTTGCACAGTGAAGTGCTTCTGTAAATTCAAAGTGCTTCAAAAATGAAAATTGAGAAGAAATTTAATATTTAACTTTTGTGTAGTTTTTGTTCTTTGAAAGTGTAGAAGTTGTTCTCATAGTACAAATTTGTTGCTCTTTTGAGTTCCTTGGTATATGTACATTGGCAAGTATATGACATGCATCTTTGAAGAGTTGCCATTCTGATCATCTTCATTTGTACTTTTTGGGTCAGATCTATTAAAGCATCAACATTAGATTTGTGAACTTTTGCTTTAGTTGTTTGAGGGGCATAAGGGATGTCTTAGGTAGTGGGTATCATGTTGACATGCAGAAGCCCTGGAGGATCAGTTCTTGTTGCGGTACGTCCAATGCAGCTGGGGCACCATCAGTTTGCTGCAGTGCATGACCGAGGCAAAGCACATGGTGATGAATGTTGAGCTCTACCGTGATTTTGACAAGCTCCAACCATTCCCATAGTTCAAGCTTGTTGAATTCTTCAGGAGCAACATGAACTCAAAAGATTGAAATCCACAACACCATATTCACTGCTCAACTGCTTTGTGCTAAAGAACTTCCTGAAGAATGTTGTAAGTTATATCATACTGCTTTAGTGTCTCATTTTTTGGACTTCTATTTGGTATATGGCCCAACTAATTTTGCTCTGCCAATGGAATTGGATTCAAGGTTCATGATACCTTGCTTGGAGCAGGTACTGGTCATTGTGTTCACCTCTGTATCCTAACCAGAAGCTGAACAATTTTAAGGTCCCTTGTGAGTACAGTGAAAGGCTATGGAGGATGATCATTAGGATCCCAAGATGATTTGCCATGATGATTTCTTCATGCAAAAGTGGAGCCTCTTACTCAGGGAGAAGGACAAGAATTGGGCATCAAAGACGGTGGAAAGACTTTCTCAACACTTAGCGCCAAATGCCCAGCAGCAGCTCTGTAATCTGTCTGTGTTGGTCTTCTATCTATAATAATCTTTGTTCAGACTGTGACTTGGATTCTGTTTTGTTTGCTTTCTTCCTTTGGAGGGTGTGTCTTGGGCACTTTTGAACTCTCTCCGCAAGCTGGTTTCCCTAGCAAACATATTAATTATGCTTTCGATAAAGCAGGGCCAATGGTCTTTGGTCTAAAAAATTTTCCATGATGATTTGATGAGTTTTTTAGGAGTTACTCTCAAATGGTGCATTCATAATTATTTGGATTTTAGACTCTAGATATTACCATACAGGAAGCATGTGTCTTAGCACAAAAGAACTCCAGGTCATAGCCATCAGCAAATTTATTTACAACATGACTTGGTTTTGCATAGAAGCATTGAGATATTTCTATTTTCTAGATGTACCGGTAAATAAGTTAGGAAGGACAAGGTGATATTTGTTTAAGATTTGGACACGAAAACAATTAGTTTTATATGAATTTTCCTAAATGCGATCACAACAATGTGTTAGGAAGAATTTAAAAAATAGTGTTGAAGTGTGATCATGAGCCTGCGACGTGGCGCTCTCCGTGACCGTTAATTTCACAAACTTTGTTTTTTGATTAAATATCACGTTAATGTCGATATTTAATTTAACAACATTGTTATCTTATCGTGCAATATATGCGTTTTTAATACAAAAATTTAGTTGTCCCAGAAGCAACGCATCGAACACGCTACCTAGTATATATATATATATATATATATATATATATATATATATATATATATAAATGCTAGTCTATAGCTGGCTACAGAATAATTTTATTCTATAGCCAGACCACATATACGGTGCGTCCAGCAGGTCCGGTTCCCCACCCAACAGGGCCCCGCTAATGGCACTTGCGTCTCTGGTCCCATCCAATTAAGGCAGCAATTAATCCTGCTAATTAGTCACTGGTTTCCTTTTGCACCCACATAAACGATTGCACAGAAAAAAAACTCGCAAAAACAAAACATATCAGAGGCGCGGCAGTTGCGTCCTGTCGGCGACACCTTCCTCCTCGCGGCGGCGGCCTCTCTTGTTGCAGCTGGATGCGGATGGCGATGGCTAGTGACTCCAGGCCAACCATGTCCGCACGGAAGCGACGGCGAGCCTCTGCGCGTGGATGGGCGGCGGCGGGGTGCGTATCGCGCGTCCATGCCCACGGCGCCCCTCGGGCCTCGGCTGTGACATGGCCCGCCCCGTAGCGATAGCAGCCCCTTCGGCTGTGTCATCTTACTCTTGATGCCAATTTGGCACGGGGATCTGCGGATCTGCGAGGTGATGCTCGGCGGCGGTGCGGCCTGTGGTCGGGGCAGCGTCGCCTAACTCGCGGGTATGCATGTCTTTGGGCAGGTCCACCGTCAGGGCAAGATCTGGGCACCCGTGCAGCTTCTGCTGGTCCAATTCACGTACGGTGTGTAAGAAATGATGGCCACATTGTTTTATCTTCCATGTGATTAATTTACTATTTTTTGTTGAGTAGATCAAGATCAAGATGACGATTTGATACATATTCGATGCTTTTGCAAGCAGGAAGTTCCTACCGTCCCAAAGGCTCCGAGCTGCTGCGGATGAGTTCTCCCCTATATATGATGGTCGTCGTTGCATCTTCATCATCGATACAAAACGCTGATGCCGGTGGAGCCGTACGTGGAAATTGCAGGCTTGCTTGCAGCGAGGCAGGACGTCGCCGGCTAGAACATCTTGGTCATTCTTGTTCTTCATCTTCAGCGAAGAACGTACTTGCTTGTGGCCTCTCTTTCACTGGTTAGTGCCGCCGGGCTTGGGTGCCGCTCCCACCATCGCCAACGTCAAATCTAGTGGCGTCCTCCATGAACACATTGCACCCAGCTATCCGAGCCAGAATAAGCTAGCAGTCTTGTCGTAAATATTATTACGGAAAATTATTGTAAATATTGTTAGTATTGTCGTAAACAGAATTCTCGTAAATATGATGTAACCTATGCTGATGTTATGGTAATCTCGATCACTCTGGTAAGTTTCTAACGTCAACAAATAGTCCAAAATTCTCGTAAATACTTACGTTCATATATAGCACGTTTCTCATAAATATCGATGTCGTTACGTTAGAGGAAAATTCATAATAATAATTCATGTAAATATTATTATTATTATTATTGTACTAAAGAGATTTTTTTTTGTAAGTACATATTGGTCTAATTTGCACTCTCGTAACCCTTGTAGTAAGAATTTTTCGTAAATAGGCATTGGTAAAATGTGCACTCTCGTAAGCCTTGTTGCATGCGCATATTCTCGTAACCCCGGCCCAAAATAGTAAATTAGTCTCCAATATAATAAAAGTTTGCTCAGAGTCATCGTAACTTCGGATTTTTTTTTTTTTTTTTTTTTTTTTTTTTTTTTTTGTCTCAAGCTAATTTGTTGTAACTCGTATTCCCAAAATCCAGTAATTACATTAAACAATTCTAGTAATTACACGTGCCTACCATGAATGTCAAGTCTAAATTCTAAAAATACGTGTACGTGCAAATATAGTCTCCAATATGCATTCTCGTATAACTTGAAAGGAATTATAGTAACTACTTTATCGTAATTATTTACACAGTGACCATCTGACCGATAAATGCATTCTCGTAACTTGAAAGGAATTCTAGTAACTACTTTATCGTAACTATTTAAGGTGACCAGTATATGCATTCTCGTAGTATCTGGAAAGGAAGTTGCTAAAATCTGCATGCATATTTGGTGTTAATTTAATGCTGCATGCAAGTCAAGGACATGCAAGGCAAAGCTCGGCCAGGTGCACTGAATGAGCTGGTGACGTTAATTACGGATGAGTCTAATGCTGCATGCAAAGCCCGGTCAGGTGCACTGGTTGCGTGAACTAGCTGGTGAGTTCGATGGGCTGGCTACAGAATAGGCTATTCTATAGCCGGCTACTGAATAGCCTCACCCTATATATACAATGATGTCCTCATTCGGGATATCCTTCCATGTAGTTTATGGTGAAAATTAAAATTATATAATGATAAATTCATGATGCAATTTATTTCATAGCTAACAAATGATGCCATACCTCAGTTTCTTGTTGTCCCTCGGGTTCAGGACTTCAGGTAACTTCAGAACAGACCGTAGTCGCACACAGGTAATTTGGACGGAGATTCAATTACAAGGGATGGCAACGGCAATTGGATTGATGTTCCCCTGCTGAAAGCATGTGTTCCCACGTTGTAATAATAATATAATAATTAAATAGACCATTATTAAAAAACACAAGCACAAACGCCTATAGCGATCTATAAATTATATACATACCTCCATGGCTCCATGGCTTTATTTGGCCCCGTCGGCGTCACCGTCCGGACGGAGCAGCAACACCGAAGGCAGGGTTAACCTCTATGGCGCGCTTGCTGGTGCAGTTGATGGTGGCCTGCGTGATTTCCGTGTGACTACAGCGGTGGCAAAGATCCCTCCAATATCTCCCACGCAAGAGAAGTAATGGCGGCGCTTTTCCCATCTACTAAGCTGACATGAGAGGCAGCTCTCTTTGCAAGTCGAAGCAACTTAGCCGGGTCGATCGGAGCTAGGGCTGGTGCCTGGTGGGAGGCATACACATGAGCCAGCGCACAGAGGCAGACGCAACTTGTCCACACGGCTCGGGGAAGTGGATCCCCGTCGGCATGGTATGGGACTCCGGGTACCGCCAGACGACCACCTCTTGTGCCAACATGCAAGACCGCGTGGTTCGTGGAGAATTTTTTCCGGCGGCCACCGCACTTGTGCTATGAATGAAAGACGGCAGATGGTGAAACAGCCCAAGGCTTGTGGCCCGCTGTTTTGGTCCAGAATAGACCACTGCATGTGCTGAGGACGTCTATCGTGCTCGTGCCGGACCGGCCTGCTACGCAGGCGTGTCTGGGCCACTCCGCCGGCATTAGATGGCCCAAGGGTGCACCCACTACTATATATAGAACTCACCATCACTAGCTGCCGGTATAATTCAAGCCGTTAATGATGTTTATTATCTTCACTGGTTCGTGTTGCGAATCGTTGATAAAATGTCACCATCTGTGTTCGTGTTACAAACAATGTATTGGTGAAAATAGGAGCGATTACCCCCCTCAGTTGTAACTACATGGGATGGAAAAACAGTGCTGTCCTGGTCATCATCTTGGATCCAGGGGACATCACCTAGTATTATAGCTCCAACACTTTTCCGAGACACAAAGAGAAAAAGGATTACAGTAAGAAGGCGCTCCAAGATAACCGTTGGATCTCCCACACCCTACCGCTCCAAACACCACAGGAGAGATTGATGAATATGTTGATCTTTGGGAACAGGTCCGAGAAATGAGTCTTGAGGAAAATACAGAAGATGACATTCTTTGGAGATGGACATCCCATGGGAATATTCATCTAAAAGCGCCTACTAAATATAGTTAGAAGGCACTTTCAGACTAAAACCTATTTGGAAAGCAAGTGCAGAACCCAAGTGTGTTACTTCTTTGCCTGGAGCATTCTTCATATAAGAAGATCCTAACTGCTAATAATTTAATCAAACAAACTTGGGCAGCAGATCCGATTTGTAAACTTTGTAGTGCGCCTGAAACACCAACGCATTTGTGTAAAGATTGCCCCTTCGAGAAGCAAGTTTGGTCCTTTCTAAAGGGTTGACTCTAACTTTCGGTTCTTGATTCAGTGGGAGGATGACCGGATCACTGCATATATTCTGGAGAAGATGTCGTAGCAAAGATGATAGAATGGAAAGAAAAAAGTTAGATGAGATCTTGATTTACTTTTTGTGGAATGTATCTTGATTTACTTTTGGTGGAAGTTTTGGAAACCAAGAAAAAGGAGAAATCCCTACAGCCTTGTCAGGTGGCCATGCTGTGTAGAGATGATATCCAACAATATCAAGCTACATCAAGACCGATCATTAGTGCAGAGTAGCTGCGAACACAAGATTCATACTTTCAGTTATGATGATGAGTGATTGATTCAACTACTAGCATCTCGGATGAGGTGCTACTAATGTTGGTGAAAGCCACGAGTTCTACATGTGCCTTGGTTTGTGTTGTGCAGGTGTCGAGCATGGAGGCAGTGGCCGACGGCGAGGTGAAGGTCAAGTGATGGCGGGCCGCGCCGAATGGACCGGGAGCGGTGAAAGGGCGGACGCATCGAGACTTGGACTGAGGGACCCGGAATTGCCGGGCGGGATCGCGTTGCTGGCACTTGGCCGACAAGTGCAAGGACATGGGCCGGTTTGTTGGTTTGGGCCTCAACGGTGGAGGGTTTCGGTGGTTTGGGCCTCAAAACCACCCGCGCGGGTTCACGGGTTGAGCCTCAAAACCCCTGGCGGAGGTCCCGAGGTGGACGGACGGCACGTGGCGGCATCGGGGAGATCGCGTCGAGGCGAAGCTACCGGTGAAGAGGCGCGGTGGCCGTCGGATCGAAGATTGCATCGAGTCGGTTCGAGTTGGACCGCAGTGTCCCTAGGGCTAGGCGGTTCGCTCAGAGTTGTAATCAGGGGCAAAACTGGAAAAATGAAATAAGCCCGGTCGATAAGTAAGGTGGAGGGAGCCCCATCTCCCTCACCTCTCCCATTTTACATTTTCTCATTTAGGGTTTTCTTCCTCTAGTTGCTTGTGAGTGAGAGAGAGGTCCACTAATCCTTCATTAGTGTAATCGAACTCGTGTGAAGGGAATGGAGGTCCCGAATCCTCCATGTTTCCTCGTGGAGTCAGATCATTGAGTTGTTTGCATCGATTCGCGTTTTGTCCTTCGCGTTCTTGAGTTTTCATCTTTTTCCCGAAATCTTCCCCTTGCGATTTCTCGAGCTGTGATCAATCGCTTTGTGCACCGTTTCTTCTTTGCTTGATCCTTGTCAAGAGAAGAACACTTCCACCGAAGGGTTTTCACCAATTCCTCTTGTGCAAGGAGATCGAGACGATTTTCGGTGACGCCCGGTTTTGCTCGTGTTCTTCGTTCCCGTTCGATTTCTCGTTGATTGGCTCTAAATTGGGCGATGACCTCTTAGAGGTAGCTTCCCTACTTGCCTTATGATCATGCTCACCAAGTTTCGTAGCGGTTGGTGAAGATTTGGGCCATCAATCGAAAGATCGAAGTGAGGAGGCGATTTTTTTGGGCACCTTTCTTGTTTCGGGTTGCTTCTATCGGAAGTTCCGGTCATCCACCGGAAGTTCGGTCCAAGGTTGGAGCTTGAGTGCGCGCGTTTCAGAGAGCAGTTCCGGTTTTAGAGTGGAAGTTCCGGTCTCCGAGCGGAAGTTCCGCTCCACAGGCGGAAGTTTCGCTCGGCCAGGTTACGCTCCACGGGTGGAAGTTCGCTCGGCGGAAGTTCTGTTCCCCTGGCGGAAGTTCGGTCCAAATTGTAGTTTGCGCAGATTTCTCCGGCTTTTCTCATTTCTTCGAGGGCTTGTCTTCGGTCTTTCTTGATAGTCCCGGCCGTGCCTCTAGGACATCTCCTAAGGTACCCAGCCTCTCGTTGGCTCGTGGATTTATCGATCATGTGTGAGTTCATTTTAGGGGTTGAATTTGGGACACTTGGTCAAAAGTTTCGAAAGAAATTTTAGGCTCCCATTCACCCCCCCTCTGGTCGCCACTCTTGGTCCTTCAATTGGTATCGGAGCGGGTTAAGGATCATTCCACCTTAGCCGGTTCTTGATCCGCAGAAGGCGACATGGAGCGCGGTTCAGGAAAACCGCCGCATTTCAATGGGACCAACTACCCGTACTGGAAGATTCGGATGTCTGCCTATCTCCAGAGTCTCAGTGCAAAGGCGTGGGAAATCTGTGAGGATGCTAATTACGTTGTCCTTCCCGCTCGTGTTGGCCAAGAGCAAATGGAACAACACGATCTTGAACAAAGAAAGGCACGTAATGCCCTCTTCTCCAGTCTTTCTGAGACTGAGTTTGAGCGTGTCGGACACTTGACTACTGCTAGAGAGATCTAGGTGAAGCTGCAGAGCTATCACGAGGGGACTCCCCAAATTAAGACCAGACTCTTTGACACATACAAGCAGGAGTATGAGAGTTTCCGACAGCTTGATGGCGAGACCATCGACTCTATGTTCTCACGCTTTCAGACCATTGTCAACAAGATGCGTGCGAATAAGCCAAACTTGCCCTATGACGATCATGAGAGAGCTTTGAAGTTATTACACGCTCTTGATCGGAGGGTTTGGGATTCGAAGGTGCAAGCTCTTCTCGAGTCACAAAACTACGAGACTCTCACCGTGGACGAGCTCTTCAGCAAACTGAAGTCTAGTGAGATTGACCACCAGATTCAAGCCAAGCTTCACAACCCCTCTGCTCCGACTATGGCGCTGGTGTCAGGTAACGGTATCTCTAGTTCTACTGCTAACCCCTCCTCTACGATGTTTGCCTTGTCTTCCTTGATCACAGTGATAGAGGAGCAGTTGGACGGGCTCGGAGACGATGAGCTGGCTCTCATCATTAGCCGGTTCTCGCGGTTCCACAACAACCGCTTGAACCGCCGCCGTGGTGGACCGAAGGATGGATGCTATGGATGCGGCGACCCCGACCACTTCGTCGCCAACTGTCACAAGCAGAACAAGCACTCCTTCGGCAAGTCCATCTCCGACAAGCACAAGGAGAAGCGCGAGTACACCTCCGGCAAGCACAAGTCCAAGGGAGGCTTTGACAAGGAAGCGATGAAGCGCAAGTTCGTGAAGAAGTTCAAGGCAAAAGAGCGCGCCTTCCTCGCTTCCCTCAGTGACCTTGACTCCGACGACGAGCATGCTTCCTCCTCTTCGAGCGACGACGAGTCCGAGAGGAAGGTCGAGGATAAGCTGAACGGACTCTGCTTCTTCGCCGACTCCATCCACGGAGGCTTCTGCACTATGGCACTTGGTGATGAGGTGGAGGGCGACAAGGGCGATGCTCCCGACGACGACGACGACACATCTAAGGTATCACTTTCCGTCGACGCACTTGCCGCTGAGGTTGAGGATTTGACTGCTACCTTGCTTAGTCAGGATAAGTTGCTTAAGCGTGCTGCTAGTGATACAAAAGAGTACAAGGCTAAGCTAGAAGTAGCGCTTAAGGAGCTTGAGCAAGTTAAGAACACACCCATAGTGACTGATGAGCCTGAGTGTGAGTTTTGTAGCGTCTACATGGCTGATCTTGCTAGTCTGCAGTCTAAGTATGCTGAGTTGGTTGATGAGTTTGATAGTGTGCGTGCTTCACCTGTCTTGTTGGGTGCGTGCAAGTCTTGCTCGGACTTGCAATCTGAGTTGGCAGAGAAGAATGCCAAACTTGTCTCGCTTGAGAAGGCCAACTCAGATAGCACTAGTGTGACTAAGTGTGCTCTTTGTGAGGGTTTGGAGCTAGAGATTGCCAATTACCGGCATGACAAGGTGCGTACCGAGGAGGAAAACACATATCTTCGGACCATCTTGAGTTGGGTATCTTGCAGTGAGCCGCAACTTGGCATGATGGTCAACCAATTCAGGAGGGGAATTGGTGGACCGGGATTAGGATTTGCTTTAGGTGGGAAGGGTGATGATCTTTATGGCAAAGTTGGTGAGTTTAGTGGTGTGCCTCCGAGTGAAAAACCTTCCACTACTCCCAAGCTACTAAAAATCACTCCACCTAAGCCACTTGTGCCTCCCACCAAAGATGGAGTGTTTGAAGAGCCCCCAAGAGCTCCACCCCAGAAACAAGTTTGGGTTCCAAAACCGAACCATCTCAGGAACCCACTCGATACTCTACCGAACATCTCTGAGGATCCCCTTCCTAAAGGCAAGCAACCACCAAGAGTGAACCATTCCCAAAAGAGAGTGAGCCAACCACCTAAAAGAGAGGTGAGGTATCATTGTGAGTATTGCCATAGGGATGGTCACTTGGTTGAGTTTTGCTTTAGGAGGAAGAGAGATGAGAGGCGTGAGTATGAGTTGAACAATCGGGACATGTACCACCCTCCCCATGGTGTACTTGTACCGCCTGTTCAGAGGCGTGTTGCTAGGCCTAGAGGTGCAATGCCTCAAGGTGCTAGGCCTCAGGTTGCAAGACCACGTGGTGGTCGTGCACGGCGGGGTTCAGGTCGTGGTCAATATGACTATGAACCTCATGGCGGTGCTTTTCTGTCCCACACTTCTAGCGGACCACATTTTTTCTCTCGTGGTGATCGCTTTCCTCAAATGGGACATGGCATGTTTGGTGTTTTTCCTAACACTTTTTCAGGGCAAATGTCACATCACTGGTATCCTTCTCAGTTTACTAACCCCAGTGGTGTGCCGTTTGCTCATCCTATGTCTTTCTATTGATGTAGGACGGAGGCTTGGAGAACACATGGCTCATTGATTCTGGATGTTCGCGCCACATGACCGGAAGTTCAAAATGGTTCTCCAGCCTCGACCCCGTACAACACAAGGAGTACATTACATTCGGGGATAATAGCAAAGGTAAAGTGGTCTCTCGTGGAACCATTCGGGTTAACGAGCTTTGTTCTCAAGGATGTTGCTTTGGTCTCGAACTTGCATTTCAATTTGCTCTCTGTTTCGCAACTCCTTGAGGATGGCTTTGAAGTGCGCTTTAAACATGGCCTTTCTCGAGTTCTTGATTCTCAGGGAGATCTTGTTTGTCGGATCGTCCCCTTTGGCCGTGTCTTTCGAGCTGATTTTTCTCACTCCTTTGGTTCTTCCCGCTGTTTGGTGGCTGGATCCTTTTCTGAGTTTTGGAAGTGGCATAGGAGACTTGGTCACTTGAGTTTTAACCTTCTTGCTAGGTTGAGTTCACTTGGCTTAATCTAAGGATTGCCCAAGTTAAAATTTGAGAAGGATCTTGTTTGTCAACCTTGTCGTCATGGGAAGATGGTAGCCGCTTCTCACCCACCTGTGAACCAAATTATGACTAAGGAACCCGGTGAGCTACTTCACATGGACACAGTTGGTCCAGCTCGGGTTCGGTCAAAAGGTGGAAAGTGGTATGTGCTGGTGATTGTGGATGACTTTTCGAGATACTCTTGGGTGTTTTTCATGGAGAGTAAGGATGAGGCTTTTTTACATACTCGAGATTTGATTCTTCGGTTGAGAAATGAGTTCCCTAAGAATGCCATGAGAGCTATTCACAGTGACAATGGCACAGAATTCAAGAACACTCATTTTAAAACCTTTTGCAAGTCTTTGGGTCTTGAGCACCAGTTTTCCTCACCTTATGTTCCGCAACAGAATGGCATTGTTGAACGCAAGAATCGGACTCTTGTGGAGATGGCTAGGACGATGCTCGATGAGCATAGGACTCCTAGGAGATTTTGGGCCAAAGCAATCAACACTGCTTGCCATGTTTCCAATCGCATCTTTCTCCGTGCTTTTACGAAGAAAACTTCTTATGAGTTGCGATTTAGGAGACTACCCAAGGTGAGTCATTTCAGGGTGTTTGGTTGTAAGTGCTTCATCTTGAAACAAGGTAATTTGGACAAGTTTGAGTCCAGGTCCTCCGACGGTATCTTTTTTGGTTATGCTTTGCATTCTAGAGCTTATCGTGTACTTAACCTTGAAACTAACCGTGTGGTGGAGACCTGTGAGCTCACCTTCGATGAGACTATGCCTTGTACAACCCCTGTCTTTGAGCGTGCAGGTGATGAAGAGCTTGGAGAAATTATTTTTGTGGAGGGGGAGCAGGACAATGTCGATTGGAGTGATCCCGAGCCGACTCCACCGGTTGCCCCTATCGAGCCTGCGACGACTACTTCAGCTCACGGTCCAGATCCCTCTACTTCCACTTCTTGGGGACCGTTGGAGCAGCTTCCTTAGCCTACACCGGCTGCACCTGAGGAGGCACCAGCTGCTGTTGAGGGGGAGGCGACTTCTTCCAGAGAGGCTCCACGACACATTCAGCGTCGCCACCCCGCTCAGACTATGATCGGCGATATTGACCAGCGAGTCACGCGGTCCAGGTCGTATCACATCTCTCACTTCGCTCACTCTGCATTTGTTGCTTCTTTTGAGCCCCGAGATGTTGGACATGCTTTATCTGATCCTGATTGGGTTAATGCCATGCATGAGGAGTTAGAGAATTTTGAGAGAAACCAAGTCTGGGTCTTAGTTCCTCCACCTCCAGAGTGTCATCCCATAGGTACAAAATGGGTGTTTAAGAACAAGCAGAGTGAAGATGAGGTGGTTGTTAGGAATAAGGCTAGACTTGTTGCTCGGGGTTCTTGTCGAGAAAAGAAGGGATAGACTTTGAAGAAACCTTCGCTCCCCGTAGCTCGCTTAGAGGCTATCCGTATTCTTAGCGTTCATTTCTTTGCTAAGGGCTTTAAGTTATTTCGGATGGATGTCAAGAGCGCTTTTCTGAATGGGTACATAGAGGAGGAAGTGTATGTTAGGCAACCCCCAGGCTTTGAAAATTCCAAGTATCCTAATCATGTTTTGAAGTTGCACAAGGCCTTGTATGGTCTTAAGCAAGCCCCTAGAGCGTGGTATGATAGGCTGAAAACCTTTTTGCTTAAGAAGGGGTTTAGGATGAGATCGATGTAGATAAGACTTTGTTTCTCCTCAAGCAAGGCGGTGACCTCTTGGTTCAGATTTACGTGGATGATATTATCTTTGGTGGCTCTTCTCACGCTTTGAATGCCAAGTTTGCGAGTTTATGAGCAGGGGAATTTAAGATGAGCTTGATGGGCGAGTTGACCTTCTTCCTTGGCCTTCAAATCAAGCAAACGCGGGATGGGACATTCGTGCATCAAGGCAAGTACACAAAGGATGTCCTGAAGAAGTTTGACATGGGTGAGGCCAAGCCTCTCTCGACGCCCATGTCGACTACGACGGCCCTCGACGCTGATGAGGATGGAGAAGCAGTCGATCAGAAGGAGTACCGGAGTATGATCGGATCGTTCTTTGTATCGGACGGCGACAAGACCCGACATACAGTTTTGTTGTATGCCTCTCAAGGCTTCGCTTCGGGCTTCCCCACGCACATCTCACCGTCAGGCGGTGAAGCGCATCATGAAGTACCTCCGGTTTACCCCCGAGTTTGGACTTTGGTATTCTGCTTTTTCCTCGCTCTCTCTTTGCGGTTATTCGAATGCTGATTTTGCTGGCTGCCGCTTAGATAGGAAGTCCATGTCGGGGACTTGTCGGTTTTGGGTTCGTCTCTTGTGTCTTGGTCATCCCAGAAAGCAGTCTAGCGTTGCACAATCCACCACGTAAGTTGAGTATGTCATTCGCTGCCGCTTGTTGTTCTCAGCTGCTTTGGATGATAGCCACCCTACGTGATTTTGGTCTTGAGTTCTCTAGAGTGGCCTTATTGTGTGATAGTACTAGTGCCATCAGTGTTGCTAAGAACTCAGTACTTCACTCCAAGACCAAGCACATAGATGTTCGCTTTCACTTTCTCCGTGATCACCAAGAGAAAGGTGATATCGAGTTGTATCACGTAGCCACCCAGGATCAGCTTGCAGATCTTCTCATTGAGCCCCTCGATCAAGCGACCTTTGCTCGCTTGCGAGGTGAACTGGGTGTGTGTTTCCCTTTTTTAGAGGAGGGAAGCACTTTGTTTATTGTACACCGCCAGTTTCTTTTGTGGTCTAGATTTTGATTTGTCTTTGTATCATAGTGCATTTGCATTGCATTTTGTGATATACTCGCATTTTGAGCTTCATGTATATAACACTTGGAATGAAACTATGCTCTTGTTAGTATGCCATGTGAGTACTTATGGTGCTTGTCAGCTTAGGCTCTCATTGATTATCTGCTACATGTTATGAGTTGAGCATGATTTTCTAATGTGAACTTGTTTAAACTTGCTAAAATTGAAAATGTTCACCGCTTGAGATGGTAATTAGCATGTGTAGGATGTTGAAATCCCTTTATGCTATATTGTGCATGCTTGGTTACTATGTCTCATGCTTTGAGTTCCACACTTGCTTAGATTCTTTACTTGTGCTAAAATCTGAAATCTAAGTAAGTTGAATGAAAAGATCGAGATGGGTCCATATTGTCCCACAACAAGGTATCGAGACTGCTTCTAATTGTATTTTTGGATGAACTTGAGCCTTGTAGTGGATGACCGAAACCATTGCTTTGAGCTTCTGATTGTCTTTTGACATAGGCTCCGCTTGGTTGAAAAGTTAGGCTTGACAATACAGATAACCTCTCGCACACACATGCTTGATCAATACTTGTAATTTGCTGCCAACTCTAAAAATCTGATAAAATTGACAAGTTTGAAGTCTTTGACATGATGTGTGACCATGGTTTGGGGTAGTTCACCTTGTTTACACATGACTAGCACTAGGTTGATCTCCAGCTTGCATTTGCTAAGTGCTATCTTTTGTGGTGAACTCCTTTTTAAAGAACTTAAAATCTGCTCAAAACTGCTTACACTTCATGTTTCATATCATTTGATCAGTTTGAGCATATGCTAGCACTTGTCTGTTGATGCCTTACTCACGTGTTTTACCGGCTAGAGCATCTTTTCACTCTGATTGCTATATATCTGAAGCTTCTGCATTTGTGCATGTCATTGCATTTTAGGCTTGCTGTGTGCATTATTCAACAAGGGGGAGAAATTTGACACACACACATGCCTGACACATCACATGCTTATGTCAAGGGGGAGTTACTTGACATGTCTTATTGGTTGTCTTCTCAGAGGGTGAGACTAGTTCTCAAAGGGAGAAGGGGAGAAGATTGCGTGCACTCATGTATGCATTTGCTCAGGGGGAGTTGTTTTGCATCGCTTCTTGTTAGATGTGTTGAGCCTTTGCCTCTTTCTGGAGGATCTAGCGTTTTGAGTGCTTCTTGCTTGGCTAGCGGTGTTGAGCCCATTTTCTGTCTCTTCTTAAGGGCTAGCCATGTTTTGCTTGGTTGCGTCGAGCCGTTGCCCATGTCTTTGGGGACCAAGTTGTGCTTGCTTCAAATGACTCCATTTGGCTTGTCTTTGGCTTTTGGTCGTTTGGTGAGCTTTCTTCTTTTTCTTCTTCTTCCATTTCTTTTTCTCAGCCGTGGTATGTTGGTGTTGAACAATGCACTCATCAAGGGGGAGATTGCGAACACAAGATTCATACTTGTGGTTCAGTTATGATGATGAGTGATTGATTCAACTACTAGCATCTCGGATGAGGTGCTACTAATGTTGGTGAAAGCCACGAGTTCCACATGTGCCTTGGCTTGTGTTGTGCGGTGTCGAGCATGGAGGCGGGGCCGGCGGGCGAGGTGAAGGTCAAGTGATGGCGGGCCGCGCCGAATGGACCGAGCGGTGAAAGGGCGGACGATCGAGACTTGGGCGAGGGACCCGGAATCGCCGGGCGGGATCGCGTTGTCGGCACTTGGCTTCGACAAGTGCAAAGACATGGGCCGGTTTGTTGGTTTGGGCCTCAAAACCAACGGTGGAGGGTTTCGGTGGTTTGGGCCTCAAAACCACCCGGCGGGTTTCTGGGTTGAGCCTCAAAACCCTGGCGGAGGTCCCGAGGTGGACGGACGGCACGTGGCGGCATCGGGGAGATCGCGTCGAGGCGAAGCTACCGGTGAAGAGGCGCGGTGGCCGTCGGATCGAAGATTGCATCGAGTCGGTTCGAGTTGGACCGCAGTGTCCCTAGGGCTAGGCGGTTCGCTCAGAGTTGTAATCAGGGGCAAAACTGGAAAAATAAAATAAGCCCGGTCGATAAATAAGGTGGAGGGAGCCCCATCTCCCTCACCTCTCCCATTTTACATTTTCTCATTTAGGGTTTTCTTCCTCTAGTTGCTTGTGAGTGAGAGAGAGGTCCACTAATCCTTCATTAGTGTAATCGAACTCGTGTGAAGGGAATGGAGGTCCCGAATCCTCCATGTTTCCTCGTGGAGTCAGATCATTGAGTTGTTTGCATCGATTCGCGTTTTGTCCTTCGCGTTCTTGAGTTTTCATCTTTTTCCCGAAATCTTCCCCTTGCGATTTCTCGAGCTGTGATCAATCGCTTTGTGCACCGTTTCTTGCTGCTTGATCCTTGTCAAGAGAAGAACACTTCCACCGAAGGGTTTTCACCAATTCCTCTTGTGCAAGGAGATCGAGACAGTTTTCGGTGACGCCCGGTTTTGCTCGTGTTCTTCGTTCCCGTTCGATTTCTCGTTGATTGGCTCTAAATTGGGCGATGACCTCTTAGAGGTAGCTTCCCTACTGCCTTATGATCATGCTCACCAAGTTTCGTAGCAGTTGGTGAAGATTTGGGCCATCAATCGAAAGATCGAAGTGAGGAGGCGATTTTCGGGGCACTGTTCTTGTTTCGGGTTGCTTCTATCGGAAGTTCCGGTCATCCACCGGAAGTTCCGGTCCAAGGTTGGAGCTTGAGTGCACGCGTTTCAGAGAGCAGTTCCGGTTTTAGAGCGGAAGTTCCGGTCTCCGAGCGGAAGTTCCGCTCCACAGGCGGAAGTTCCGCTCAGCAGAAGTTCTGCTCCACGGGTGGAAGTTCTGCTCAGCGGAAGTTCTGTTCCCCGGGCGGAAGTTCCGGTCCAAATTGTAGTTTGCGCAGATTTCTCCGGCTTTTCTCGTTTCTTCGAGGGCTTGTCTTCGGTCTTTCTTGATAGTCCCGCTGTGCCTCTAGGACATCTCCTAAGGTACCCAGCCTCTCGTTGGCTCGTGGATTTATCGATCGTGTGTGAGTTCGTTTTGGGGGTTGAATTTGGGACACTTGGTCAAAAGTTTCGAAAGAAATTTTAGGCTCCCATTCACCCCCCCCCCCCCCCCTCTGGTCGCCACTCTCGGTCCTTCAGTAGCTTTGTTTTCTTTGTTAAACTGGTGGCTAGTCTTGTTTCCAAAGTCTTAGAAGTTCAGTTAAGTAGCTTAATTAGTAGTGCTTGGCCTGTGCCCGTGGTGGTTTATTGGAGCTTGGCCTTCAAAAAGGTCTTTGTAATTGTTTTATTTTCTTATTATCATCTAATAAAATTTCGGCCATGCTTTTGCTGTCTTTCTGAAAAAAATTCTTCATGTAAGCAAGATTCAAACTGCAAGGTTTACTAGCAGTACCAAGGTTTTATGCACCGATGGACTGACTATACACATTTGGCAACTAGGCATGAAAAGAACAAGGCAAAGGCATTTTCATCCTGATTACAGAAGTCGCAAATCCCCACAATCCCTTTCGACAAGATTCTTTGTTCTCATCACCCATAAAAATATTTTAATCCTAGCAGTACAAAAATTGCGCCCCGGCTAGCGCGGGACATGCATGTTTGGTTCGCGCGGGACAACGACTTGGGTGACGGCACGACCACGACGACCTCCTCGACGACCAAGACCAATCGTTGTCACAGACGTCAGATAACGCCATTGTGAGCTTGTCACTGAATGGAAACTTCCAAAACCATTGGCTTTTATGTCCTTCCTCCTCCAAACCACAATCCAAATGCTGCTTTAGCTAGCTAGCAACAATGGCGGCCACAGCGACAGCGAGCAGCCGTCCCTCCGGCCTCGCCGTCCTATTCATCCTCTACTACTCCTGTCTCTGCGTGCTGTCCATTCATGTCCCTCGCGCCGTCTCGCTGTCCTTCAACCTCAGCTTCGCCAAGCCGCAGAGCCCAGACCTGCCCCAGCTGATAAACTGCACCGGCGACGCGTACCTGACTCCAGACACGCTAGACCTGACCCGGAACCGGCGCGACCAAAGCAGCACGAACAGCCTCGGCCGGGCGACGTACACGCAGCCGGTTCCGCTCTGGGACGCGGCGACCGGCGAGACGGCCAGCTTCACCACCACCTTCTCCTTCCGCATCACGCTGGACCCGACCACATTCCCCGGCGACGGGATGGCGTTCTTCCTCGGCCACTTCGGGCCGGGCATCCCGCCCAACAGCACCGGCGGGATGCTCGGCCTCATCCCGGCCTACACCAACGGCACCGGCGTCGGCACCAGCGTCGCCGTCGAGTTCGACACGTTTCGGAACCTGGTTAACGACGACATCAGCAGCAACCATGTCGGCATCGACGTCGACTCTCTCAACTCCACGGCGGCCACCGACACCACCTCGCGGACCAAGAACCTCACGTCCGGGTACGTGATGGTGGCCACGGTGAGGTACATGAATATCACCGTTCACCGGGTTGCTGGCTGTCGGACTCGTCATCAATGACACGTCGTACTATGTCAACACGACTGTCGATCTCAAGAAGTACCTGCCGGAGCATGTTGTCGTCGGCTTCTCTGCGGCGACCGGAAGAGGCGGCGAGCAGCACGAGCTGCTGTCATGGTCATTCACGTCCACTCTGGAGGAACCACCAGCACCGGCGCCGGCACCGGCACCGCTGCCGCATGCTCGGACAGCTGGCAGCAGCAAAACGTAACCCAAGAAGGGATCAAGACGAACACTGATAATTGCCGTGGTAGTGCCTCTGCTGTTTCTCTTAACGTGTGCGGCAGCCGCCGTGCTGGCATGCCAGAAACGCAGGAGAAGAAGAAGATCGTCGGGAGCAATTGGAACCAGCGACGACAGCAGCAGGGCGGAGCTGGAGAGAGGAGTAGCTGCTAGCGGGCCCCGTCGGTACGCGTACCGTGACCTCGCCGCGGCCACCAACAACTTCGCCGAGGATGGCAAGCTCGGTCGCGGTGGCTTCGGGAGCGTCTACAGGGGTACACTCACCGTCGCCGGCGAAGAACGGCAAGTGGCCATCAAGATGCTGTCGGCGGACTCTTTGGCGCAGGGGAGGAAGGATTTCGAGGCGGAGGTGCGGATCATCAGCCGGCTCAAGCATCGCAACCTCGTGCAGCTGCTCGGCTGGTGCGACAGCCGCCATGGCCTCCTGCTCGTCTACGAGCTGATGTCGCAGGGAAGCCTCGACAGGCATCTCCACAGCCGCGACGGCGAGAGGTTCTTGACATGGCCGGAGAGGAACCAGGTGATCCTTGGGCTGGGATCCGCATTGCGGTACCTCCACCAGGAGTGGGAGCAGCAGGTCGTGCACGGCGACATCAAACCCAGCAACATCATGCTGGACGACCCCCTCGGCACCAAGCTCGGTGACTTCGGCCTGGCACGGCTCGGCGACCACGGCGGGCGGTGGCAGACCACCAAGGCCGTGCTCGGCACCGCCGGGTACATCAACCCGGAGTTCGTCAACACGCGCCACCCGAGCACCCACGCCGACGTCTACAGCTTCGGCATCGTCCTCCTCGAGGTCGTCTCCGGCCGGTCTCCGGTGGTCTTGCGGCAAGGCGAGCCGCCCTTCGTTCTGCTGAAGTGGGTGTGGAGCCTCTACGGCCGGAATGCGATCCTTGACGCGGTGGACGAGCGGCTGAGGAGAGCCGGCGATGAGCTCCACGAGGAGTGCATGGAGAGGGTGCTCATCGTCGGGCTGTGGTGCGCGCACCCTGACCAGAGCGAGCGGCCGTCCATCGCGCAGGCCATGCACGTCCTGCAGTCGGAGGACGCGAGGCTTCCGGCGCTCCCACCGCAGATGTACAAGACGGTGTCAGACCTCGCCGTCACTGGACGTTCCTACGGTGCTTTGTCCATTGAAAGCTACAGCGGTGAGTCCTCTATGACGGCGACGACAACCACCGGCGACTCCAAGCTTTCTTCAGGCTCATCGACCACGGCATTGCTTCGAGATTCAAAAGAGAGAGCTTGATTTCTGCATTTCAAATGTTGAAATGGACTGTCCACGGCCTATGTGGGTGCTGCTGCTGCATTGTAACATTACTGACTGAAAAAAAAAAGTGTTTTCACTTTTTCTGGAACAAACAATACAGCTGTCGATATATTAAAAGGAAATAATTAAACGACGACCTAAGGATGGAGCAATGACACAATTCATGACAATCCAATGTAGCTAAGCTAACAACACAAAAGTTTTTTATATTTACCAAATCTTGCAAGTTGATTTGTTATACCCTCTTGCAAGTTGCTTTGCAAGTTGCTTTGTATATATTCTGACTACCAGAACTTTTTCATATTAGTAAATCTCCAAGTTGATTATTGGCCTTTTCCTTCTCCCTCCCCCTCACGTTCTTGGGAACAAAGAAGACTTGGTCAATAAGATTTTGCAAGGCATATTGATTTAGAGATACTGGCAAAAACCGGAGTTGAAGACACAGTCAGAACCTGGTAGAAATTAGAAGAGGGACCAACTTCAAGAGCCAAACCCTGTGCTCCCCGGCGATCTTGTGAGGTCAAACATGTAAATAAGAATGAACTTATGCAAAAGGCTGATTTTTTTTATTACTATTATTCATCGGAGGCTTCAAAAAGACGCTATGCTAATCCTTATAAGATATGCTAGAAAAAGGAAAATCTTAAAAGTTCTCACAATTATTAGAAGCATCTGGTCTTTAATAGAACACTCTAATCATCACCATCAATAAATTAAATCCTCAATAAATCCAATTGTCTATTCTATTTTATAGAAGTGACCCATCTCTACTATCCTTACTAGAGATCTTCAAAGATAAATTGAGGTAGGTAATTTACTTGTTGACAAGAGAATAAATTCATAACATATCAATTAATGCATTATGCCAAAAGATCGAAGAAGCTGCCAATGGATTTAGCGTAGTTAAAGCTTTCTCCAATGTTTTCATCACAGTTCACATTTACATGGTTTTTTTTACTTGTGTTACACATTCTGTTTAGAAGTGGACCTAAAACTAAAAATCCAAGATTGAAGCTAGGCATTGCAAATGTTAATGTTGATACGGTGATCAAAATCATGAAAGATCTGGCAAGAATTGTTTTTGTGAGTTGATAGATAAAGATTGGCGCATCTTGGGCGTAAAGTGATGTCCTCATTCGGGGTATCCTTCCATGCAATTTGGTGGGTTATGTTCAGTTGTTGTTTATGGTAGCCATTATAAAGAGGAGGGCGAGAGCGGATCTAAAAAACATATTCCATGGTCATGTTTGACCATAATAATGTTTGATGGTATCTTATTGCCAAGTTGTGGGCATAAAGAAAACTGCCATGGATGCTCCTTCTATAGTTCTATGAATAAAGTATAAACACACTTTGATTAGTGGAGATGAGGGTGTGCGTGCTTGGGGCTATACCAATGGCAAGGATTTTGAAAAAAAAAGCTTTGCGACACCTCGCACAAGGCTGATTGTTGGTCAATAATTTAAAATTCAAGGTGTATTTTCAGAAACTATGCGTTGCAACAGTGCACGTCGCTGGCCGCCAGCCGGCAAGTGCAGTCACGCATGGCATGCATTGCGTGCCATGTGGAACATGACATGAGGCACCGCGGGCGCACTTCAGCTGAACAGAACTAGCTGAGCGCGTTCGTGTGAGGCACCAGCTGATGGCGCATCGCATCTCACTTGGACAATGAACCAGACGACCTTGCCTGCCACCTCGGAGAGCACACGACGTGTCCGTCCATTTCCTCGCTGGAGGCAACATGCAAGACATGGCAACATCTATATTTTGGTCCAAGGCGTACTGAGTCTTATCGTGCTCGTGCCGGATCGGCCTGTTATGCGGGCGTGCCTGGGCCACTGTACCGGCATATGCATGGTTTGCCACCCCAGCTGCTCGAGGGTGCACCGGCCCACCACTATAAAATTCACCATCATTGATGGTTCATCACCGGTTCATGTTACATACCGTTGATAAAATGATTTTCGCCTTGGTTCATATTATTATGAACTATATTTGATGAAAATAGGAGCAATTTATCACCGTCAGTTGGTAACACAAATTATTGGTGATACTCCCTCATATCGCCGATTTGTGTTACCAATGCTGATGATCGCCCAGCCCCATTTTCATAGCTAGTTCTTAGCACTTTTTATTTCAGAATCTAAAAATGTATTAAGACTTTTTGTTATTTATCTATCGATAGATTTTGTACCAAATTTATCAGATTTCAGAGAACATCACTTATATACTCCGTGAACATCATAATATACATCATAGAACATCACACGTATATTGCGTGCTATTAATCTGTGTTTTTTTTTTTTTTTTACAAGTATGTCAGATTTCATAGAACATCACTTATATATAATGTGAACACAGTAAAATACGTCGAGAACATTTCATAGAGCATCATATATGCTATAAAATCTGATAGACTTGACCACATCAAATCTGCCGACAGGTATTTTTTTTTAGACGACAGATAATAAGACACTTCCAAAATATATGGGCAGTTCATTGCAACACTTCGATAAAGATATTTGTTTTTAAGAAATCAAGATCACTCTTCTGAATCTCGGACCAAGGCTGTGGTCAACGAGCTGGAAGAAAGTTAGGACTCACTGGTTGTTGTTGCTGTCGTAGAGCAGTCACCATTGTAGCTTTCTATGGACAAAGCCCCGTAGGCAAGTCCAGTGGCCGTGGCATCCGACACCGTCTTGTACATCTGCGGTGGGAGCACCGGAAGCTTGGCATCCTCCGACTGCAAGACGTGCATGGCCTGCTCGATGGACGGGCGTTCGCTCTGGTCAGGGTGTGCGCACCACAGCCCGACGACGAGCACCCTCTCCATGCACCTATCGTCGACCTCATCGCCGGCCCTCAGCCGCTCATCCGCAGCGTCAAGGAGCACGTTCTGGCCGTACAGGCCCCACACCCACTTGAGTAGGATGAAGTGTGCGCCGCCTTCTAGCAAGATGACGGGGCACTGGCCGGAGACGATCTCGAGGAGGACGATACCGAAGCTGTAGATATCGGAGTGGGTGCTCGGGTGGCACGTGTTGACGAACTCCGGGTCGATGTATCCCGCGGTGCCCATCACGGTCCTGGTCATCTGCCACTGCACACCATGGTCGCTGAGCCGGGCCAAGCCGAAGTCGCCCAGCTTCGTGCTAAGCAACTCATCCAACATGATGTTGCTCGGCTTGATGTCACCGTGCACGATGCACTGCTCCCACTCCTGATGGAGATACCGCAACGCGGATCCCAAGCCAAGGATGATCGGGTACCTATGTGGCCATGTCAAAAAGCTCTTACTATCGATGCTGTGGAGATGTTTGTCAAGGCTGCCTTTGGCCACAGCTCATAGACAAGCATGAGGCCGTTGAGAATGTCGTCGCACCATCCCAAGAGCTGCACAAGGTTGCGATGCTTGAGCCGGCTGATGATCCTCACCTCCGCCTCGAATTCCTTCCTCCCCTGCGCCGATGACTCCGACGAGAACATCTTGATGGCCACCGGCCGGTCTTGCTCTTGCCCACCGACGGTGAGGGTACCACGGTATACGCTTCCGAAGCCACCGCGGCCGAGCTTGCCATCCTCGGCGAAATTGTTAGTGGCAGCGACCAGCTCGCGGTATCTGTACCGCTTGGGGCCGCTGGCAGCCACTCCTCTGGCGAGGTGGTCGTCGTCGCTGGTTTCATTTGGTGGTATTCCTCCGGATCTTCTTCTCTTGTGTTTGTGCCATAGAAGGAAGGCCAGCACGGCTGCAAACGACAAGAGAAAAAGCAGAGGCACTAGCACCAAGATTATCAGGATTCCTACTGATCTTTTCCTGGGATGCTGGATGTTGTTGTCAGGTGGTGTCAAAGGCGACGGCGAGGGTGCCGGTGCCGGTGCCGGTGCTGGTGGTCCCAGAGTGGATGTGAATGACCATGACAGTATCTGGTGCAGCTCGCCGCCGATGCCAGTCGCCGCAGAGAAGCCCACGGCGACATGCTCTGGCAGGTAGCTCTTGAGATCAACGGTCGTGTTGACGTCGTACGATGTGCCGTTGATGACGAGTTGGACGGACAGAAACTTGGTGGTGTTCTCGTACCTCACGCTTGCCATCATCTTGTAACCGGACGTGAGGTTCTTTGCCGGCGACGGCGAGGTGGTGTCCGTGGATCGCCACGTGGCTACTGCTGATATCGGCGTATTCTTGATTGAGATAGGTGTCGAACTCGACGGCGACCATGGTGGTGTCGCCGGTGACGTTGTTGGAGACCGGGAGGAGGCCCAACCCGCCGCCGCCGCTCCTGGCAGGGATGTCCGCCCCGAAATGGCCGAGGAAGAACGCCATCCCGTCGCCGGGGGTCATCGTGCTTGGGTCCGGACTGATGCTGAAGGAGAAGGTGGTGGTGAAGCTGGTCATCTCGCCGGTAGATCCGTCCCACAGCGGCACTGGCTGCATGTACGTCGCCCGACCGACGCTGTCGGTACTCCTTTCGTCATGCTTGTTCCATGTCAGATCGAGGGTGTCTGGAGTGAGATACGCGTCCCCGGTGCAGTTTATCAACTGAGACAGATTAGGGTCTTGGGGTTTGGAGAAGCTGAGGCTGAAAGACACGGAGGCAGCGAGAGGGACATGCATAGACAGCATGCAAAAACAGAGGCTGCACAGGACGGCGAGGGAGGAACGACGGCAGCTCACTCTCACTTCTGCCATTGTTACTGTTTGGCTTCTTGAGGTTTGCGAGAAGGTACATAGTAATAATCTTGCAAGCTAATAAGCAGCACTATAGCTAGCATATATATATATCAGGTAAATGTAGTACGATGCCGGGCGGCCGGCAAGCCTGTATTTCAAGGCTGTTTCTCCGCGACGACGAAGAATCTGCCTTGAGATGGTCCACTTTAGCTTCAGTCGTCAGAAACGAAACTTCTACTATATATTCCAGCCAACGGACGGCAGTATGCTGGCGTGTAACAACGACGTGAACCAGCTTAACGACTGACTACCTAGGGCGTACATTTGGTCGCTTAGAGCATAAGTCGTGTGAAGTCTACTCCGCCGTGTGTGATAAGGAGAGAAGACCTCTTCTGTGTGCAGACTGCGCACTAGGCCAAGTAGATGCATTTTATATACATCCAATATGGTTTAAGACCTCGACTTAATAATTAACATGGGTACTACTCATGTTTTTCTAGATTATTTTAGGATTTATTGACTATATATACTAGTCTTTCAGTGATAATCGATGTTGAGGTATAATCAGGTATATTTGGTGACTATATCAATCTTAAGATCTACCGACTCTCTCTTTTGGGAAAAAAATTCTGTGCATACAGTATGCACTGTGCTATCATGCATACCTGCACTCAATGGCTGCCACATGTACAGGTGAGCAGCGAATGAGCAGTACAGGCGCATGCTGGAGTCGAATGGGAGCGGATGAGCAGCAGATAAGCACGGTTAAGCAGCGTGAGGAGAGACGTTGATTCTCTTGGATGGACACGTGGCAGCTGATGGGAGCATGTATGCACGGAAACCAGTGCATACGGTATGTATGGAATTTTTTTCCTTTTGTTATAAGAGGGATATAAGCTCTATGTGCATCCATGCATTCAAAAAGATAAATGTGTCTGTATGTGAGCATTTGCGTTTGTTTCATGGCTCAAAAAATTGTGAAAACTGCTCTATTTTAGTTTAAACCATTAGCTCATAAAAAAGTCTAGCACAAATAACGCAACTATTATATCCATGCATCGATCAAATCTAGAAAGTGATTTTTTATTTCTAAAACTTCCCTTATTTATCCTATTTTATAAATTAAAATTTAAATAAATATATTTTTCACCACTTACCTTATAGGAGGTAATATGCGTAACCTTCCTATCAAAATAAATGAACGGCTCACAGTCATTTGGGTACCTCAAAGAAAGCCCATGAATTAACTAGATTGAAACCAAAAGAAACTTTATTTGCATACGAAACTTCTCTGACAATGGAAAAATGAGGTCCCTTCATACAGAGAATTCCCTGTCACGTCCTATATATATATATATATATATATATATATATATATATATATATATATATATATATATATATATATATATACACTATCCAACCTTTCAATGAATTGGCAGCGGAGATGGGTTGTGACAAGGTGCTCCTTGAGACTGATTGTAGTACCCTAAAATCTCTTCTGGAAAATAATGAAGGCATGAGGTCCTCTGTAGGAGGCATTTGTTTTGATATTTCAGAAATAGGTAGGTCATTTGTTGGCTTTAGAATTGCTTGGGTAAAGAGAGAGGCTAACTCAGTGGCACACTGTTGTGCTCGTATGGTGTCGGCTGCTGAGCGGACCTAGTTTTGGCTAGACTATATCCCAGAGTGGCTTGCGGGATTAGCAGCCGCTGATTGTACTCATGCCAGTGATTAATGAAACTCTGTTTCGCCTCAAAAAAAACCCAACTGAAGTAATAAAAACTAAAATTTCCCATTGGAATGTGAAATTAGACAGAAACAATAGTCCATTATTGATTGCGTACAGATCGAGGTCTCGCAAATAATTAAGATTACAGAACAAAATATAATGTATTACATGGAGCTAGAAACTAGTAAGGCCCTGCCCATTTTTGGATACTGGGACTAAAAATTAGTCCCTCTCACAGATGTTTAGATACTAATTATGAGTATTAAACATAGGTTAATTACAAAACCAATTGCATAAATGAAGGATAATTCACGAGATAAATCTATTAAGCCTAATTAATCCATGATTTGTCCATATAATGCTACCTAATCATAGAATAATGGGCTTAATAGATTTGTCTCGAGAACTAGCCACAACTTATGCCATTATTTTTATAATTAGCTCATGTTTAGTCCTCCTAATTGGTATCTAAACATTTGATGTGACCGGACTAAAAATTAGTTCCCAGGAGAGATCTTTTGACTTCCTGGCAAGAAAAAAGGAAAATGAACATGCTAGTTTTTGGTGTAGAAGGGCACAACTGTATAGACGGTCTGCAGGATGGTGAGGGCAAGTAGTATGAAAGCTGCCACAGCAGAGAAGAACACCCAAGGGGTGCGCAGGTAGGTGTGCTTGAAGCTAGCCTGCAATTTCGGCCACAGCTTCTCACAGTGGTCAGCCACCAGCCATTGCACGCGACCTACCTTGCTGCCTGGGCTCAAGGCTGCTCCCTTGCCCAGAATGTTGAATAGGTCGGCCGCTGCCTTGTCACTGCTCAAAAAGTTTTTTAGAACCTTTTTGGATCTCAGCAAAGCCACATCCCTTTCCGAGTCGATGATGTTATCCAAGAAGATCATGTAGTCCGTTGCAACACTCCCGGCATTGCTGTGCAGCCGTTCAAACGCCATCAAGTTGAGGAAGGTTCTCTCGGAGGAGTCATCGATCTCTACCGGTGGCATACTCAGCACGCCATTTTTAAAGTCGATGTCTTGAAAGCTTCGAGTATCGCTCCTTTTGAAATGAACCCCTGCCTCTTCGAGCTCCTCAGCGGAAAGCATCGTACCCTCACGCTGGCGAAACTCATATTGGTGCTTCGGAGATTGAGAGTGGCCGCCGCAGAACTCTCTGTGTAACATCGCAAGGGGGTGGAGTCCTAGTTTTTCTTGGTGTCTAATTTCCTTTGGCTTGGGGCATATGAAATCAGTCACCAATTCGTTAATTTCGGCATCGCTCTGCACTCACGGGTGAGAGACAAAAAGTATAGTGACAGTATAGTACCTATAAGAATATATTCCACTGTAAAGCCAGAAAACATCCACCCGTCATGACCAAAAACAAAAAGACTAGCCTCGCAACAACAAAAAAAAAAAGGCTAACATACTGTATTCCAGCTTTCCTTCATACCGGACCTAGACTGCCACTGTTGATCAACAGTAACGGTTGTGGCATAGACATAGAACACTGTTCATTCCACAGTAACGGAATCCCTGTCCCTTGCCGGGTTATTACTGTAGCAAATAAGCATTACTGTTTCTTAGCGGCTCCGCTGCTGTTACGAGAACCCGTTAGCAAACAGTTCCGGATTCATCCCCCTACCGGGTCCACTAATTCCGAGTACCACCCATTAAAAGAACAGTTCCAGCCTGCTACTAAACAGTACCAGATCCATTAAGCCGTCATACCGAAGTTCGCTACATTGTTACATACGCCCGCCAAACCTACAGCACCGGGTTCAAAATAAAGAAAAAAGAACACCCCATGCGAGAAGCAGGGGGACCTGTCTAGTAGTGTGAAATTTAGTCAAAATATAAATTTTCTATTGGAAAAAATAAGTTTCTTGGGGCCTTGGTTGTATAGATATTACCTAGAAAAACCACAAAATTTAACCCATTTCTTTTTCATCTTAAAAATGAAACCCAACGGTTTACACCATAGTACTCTATATACTCTAGTCCATCAACCCGTGCTTTCGCATGGAGGAAGATTTTAAAGGGATATACCGCTTAATATACTGACAGTAACAAATTATTTATACTAAATCGTATATTTTCTTTATGGTTATTTTCTACAAAAGAGATAAATACTTTAGAGTCTATACCAATTATTACAAACTTATTAGTTACTTTTTTCTCACAAGGGTTAGACTTTCTAGTATTTTTTTCTAGTATGATATATGTTTAATTGAAAAACTAGTATTAACATATATAAACTCTAGTTGTATCCCATTCTTTGAATTTATTAATCATAGTTAGCTTTCGAGTTTCAATGGATTTGAATAGAAACTATGGTATTTTTTTCATCTATTATTCAAAAATTATTTTTAATTAAAAAGAGTTTAGGCCTAAGTAGTATAGTTTTTCAGATATTACTTAAGTTCAAACTTAGATTGTACCCAAGCATTGCACTTGATGAATTTGTTATATCAATTACATTATTAGTACTAAAATGATATAATGTTTTAATTAAATATATAAAATTATTTAAAATAGCAAACTATGAAATTAATTAGCATGTAGTATTAATATAATTTAAAGTAAGATGTCATATTATTACTATGTGGTTTGTGAATTAAACTTTTTTATGCTTCATAAGAAACTTAAAAATATTTATCCTAACTTATATATATTTACCTAGTATACATGGTAAAACATAGCATATGGTTATTTAATTTCATGATTATAAAACTTTAAGGTTTATAAATATACATATGTCTCGTACTCTATGGATATCGATTTAATTTTTTTGTCATGGAATGTATTAGTGTTTGCATGTAGATTTGAGCGATATTTTTGTTTCTTTTACAATAGCTTTTTAGATAAAAATATAAATATAATACTTTATGTTCTCTTTTATAACAACATACATGGATAGGTTAGATGTAAATTTAGGATATTATTTTGCATTAACTTTAATAATTACAAAAGGTGGGTAATATATAAAATTAATACCATGTATTTTAAATTATCTTTCATAATGAGGGTTGTTTTAAATTATCTTTTCTAATAGCAAGACGTGGGTAATTCAGATATATAGTGAGTGGTTTTTTATTTATTTTTTCATAATAACAAAGTGGGTAATTTTAAATATAAATTTAGTGGTTTATTTGATTTATTTTTTATAATGACAAATTTATCTTTTATAATGGCCTTTTTAGATAAAAATATAAAGATAATACTTTATGCTCTCTTTTATAACAACATACATGGATAGGTTGGATGTAAATTTTGATGTTATTTTGTATTAATATTAATAATTACAAAGATGGGTAATATATAAAATTAATATCATGTATTTTAAATTATCTTTCATAATGAGGGTTATTTTAAATTATCTTTTCTAATGGCAAAAGGTGGATAATTTAGATACATAGTGAGGTGGGTAATTTATATACATAGTGAGGGTTTATTTTGATTTATTTTTCATAATGACAAAGTGAGTAATTTAGACATAAATTTAGGAGGTTATTTTGATTTATTTTTTTTATAATGATAGATATATGTGGGGAATTTATATATAAATTTAGGGGCGTTATTCTGAATTATTCTTGATAATGGCAAAGGTGGTGGATAATTTAAATACAAAATTAGAGGGTTACTTCATGTATTTTTGATAATAGCAGGTAGGTAATTTATTTTATAAATTGTAATAGATCCGATAGCTATTATTAACTATGATGATTAGTGTCTATCAAATTAAATGCTAGATGTTTCTAATTATTATGAAAATTTCTAAGATTAATATTTTTTTAAGCACATCCGTGAGAACTAACGTGGTACCTCTATTGTGACATCTAATTAGTAATAGTAAGATAGGTATAAAGAAAGTAAGAAACACTCCCAAAAAAAAAAATCCTCGTCTAAAGAAAAAGAATATAAAGACCCATTAATCATGAGATAAAAATAGGGAATTTTGGTGGATGCATGTTTACAGGGGGTGAGGCCAGGCCGAATAGGGATGGTGACTTATTAATTTTGTAATCTCGTGTCTTGTTATTTTTATGTGGTTCAAAGGTACCGGTGGTACTTTATCCCTCTATTTTTTTTTTCTGACCAGCATTGATCTGAGAATTTATTAATAACTAAATTAATTAATTAAATTGAGTACTGGTCTTATATGTATTTAGTACCGGTTCCATCCCACCAGTTTTTTTTTTTTTTTTTTTGTATCTTGATGTGGATGCCTCCTATTTTTGTCACCGTTACATTTCTACACGATGGGCGGCTCCTGTTCTTTTCCAATCACCGTAAATCCTTCTCTCTCTTGTAAATGTTATAGCCATATTCCTTTAAGCAGGTAAGCAACTAGGTGTGTAAAAAAGTATATGGAAGACCGGAAAAAGATCAACAGCTTCATGTATTTTTTGCAGGAGGAAGTATATAACTAACTAACTACAGTGTAATATTAGAAATCATATTTGATGTCTTAATAATAGATCGACTGGTATTTATAACCAGATAAAATATTAGAGGTGACATATCGTTGTAAGAACAGTGCGAGGAATGAAGAATCTAGTAATTAAGCACGTACCGGAGATGTGCCACTTCGAACAGCTTCAAGCGTCTTCAGGGCGAGCAGGGGCACCTGGTTTTCAACCAAGAGCATGTCGGATCGGATGCGTGGCCACAAAGAAAGTAAGCTACGCGTACTGAAGATAGGGTCGTAGGGCGCATAACCAGCTGCAAATACCCCGGTACGAACTGTCGTCATGAGCTCTAGCAAGAAGCCCCCGTCTGTGACCATCACGTCCACGAGGCGAGCCGTATTATGGCCACGCCATCCCACATCCAGACCATAGTAGGCGTCCTTCAGCTTGTCAGCAACCTCCGTGATTGCCTCGACGAACTTAGCCCGTGGCTGCTTGGACCGCGCAACCATGTGCAGCATCAGCCGGCGCTTCTGCTCCTCCATGGCCCCTAGGGACGGCTCACCATGGTGGAAAGGACCAAGCGACACCACCTGAGGTCTGTATGCCTCGGCTTTGGTCATGCTGCTCTTGAGCCAATCCGGCACCAGGTAGATGGAGGGCCTCATCCACCGTTCCCGGTCATCGCGGATCCTCTTCATCTCCACCACCCAATCGTGGAGGGATTCCTTGCCTTTCATCGTCAAAGGCGCCCTTTTCTTCTGTGACGGGCCGGTGTCCTCCAACTTCTGAAGCTTCCCACGTAGGATAGATCTAGAATCCCTTTTCTTCCGTGACGGGCTGGTGTCCTCCAACTTCTGAAGCTTCCCACGTAGGATAGAGCTAGAACTAGAACCAATATGCTCCTCGGCAAGCTCGGACACCTCAACCACCTTCTCCTCCTCTTGCTCCGCGGACGACTTGAATATCATCTCCTCAATAGTTCGCTGATCCTGGTCCAGCATCTTCGCCTCCGATACCATCTGCATCCAGCTGCTGCTACTAGTTTCATCCTCGGCTTCCATCACCTTCTTCTTCTCTGTTTGCTCGGATTTCTCCGTCACCTTCTCTCTGCTACAATCATGCTGCTTGTCCGTCTCGTCGACTCCCATGGATTCCTTGCCTTTTATCAAATGTTGTGCCATTCTTGTACACTGGAAAAAAAAAGTGCCATTATTTTCCGCAAGGGGCTGGGGTCAGTAGGATCTCTTGCTCCTCCTGTTCACCCAAAAAAAAAAAAAAAAAAAAAACTTCGGAAGCTTCCTAACAAGCAAGCAAGAGCTAGAACTGAACCAACCTGCTTCTCGGCAAGCGCGAACTCCTCCCCCACCTTCTCTGGTTCCGACTTGAGCATCTCCGCCTCCGCTACCATCTTTATCGAGCTGCTGCTACCCTCCTCGGCTCTCATGGACACGGATCTCTCCATCTCCTTCTCCTCTGCTAGCTCGCTTCTCTCCATCACCTTCTTCGATCTCTGCTAGCTGGAAACAGGGAGGTTCAGGATCGTTTAGTTCGTCTTCGTTGTCAAGCCTCGTGTGCCGCTGTCCCTGTTTATATCGGCTAGCAGCCCAGTAGCGCTCAGCTCGCGTAGGTGTGAATCCCTGTAATGATAATTGTGGCCATTATCTACCAATGCCCTCAATCACGTATAGACACAAGACACTAAGAGCCCGTTTGATTCAGATTATTTAATCTCAAAACCAGATAAACAAAAACAGCCAAACGAGGTAGATTCTAGAGAATACGTGAAACATCCGGATGGAAAGAATCGTGGAGTCCTCAATTCCTCTCGAGAGGACCTAACCGGAGATTTTTTTTTTTTTTACCGTTCTGGAGATGTTTTACCCTTACCTCCCTATCCACTTGCGTGCTTCCCCATCTCGTTCTCCACCGCACCGCGTCCGACCTCATCCACCCGCACGTCCCTCTCTTCTCTACAACGTGATCAGCTGAAAGAGCAATCATAGAGAAAGGTTATTGCAGACTCGATAGGCCTGGACTGACCAATAATGGATGCACGGCGGTTGGGTCAAGGTCGTCCGGACTACGACAGGCAGTGTTCCTACGTTGAATTGAAGGAGGCGAGGACGAGAACGACACTGGAGCGGGAGCTGCGGGGCCTCTCTCGCCTAGCGCGGCTGCCAGTGGAACACTGCCATGTCACTGCCCACAGCGCGTCCGACAGGCCGGCCACCGAGACGATGCCACGGGACATCGCACCTAGCACGCCACATGCCACCCGCCGCATAGGATTTGGATGAACCAGAGACTTCCGACGTGCTAGCAACGGCTTTGAGTGGCCGTATCTATTTGCAGCGAACAGAGACATATTTTTGTCTCTTAGAGACGGTTTTCGTTCAAGAACCGTCTATTTTTTGTGGTGCCAGAGACGGTTCATAATTAAGTCGCTGTCGCTGTCAGTTTTTGATGAATAATATCTGAGACGTTTGTATGCTACAACCGTCTGTAGTACTTACTTATCAGAGACAGTGCCAAACCCGTCTATGGTCCACATCAGAGACCTAAGTTTTCAGATGGTTGGTTTCACCGCCTTTAATTGATAACACCAGCAGTCTAAAAACTGCAGCTCTGTACTTTTTTTTTGAGCCTGGACTTCCTACGGTACAGCTGTAGTCTCAGAGCGTACGCTCAAACGCACTCACACTCACCCCATACACACACAGACACACACACCCTTTAAAGCGCACGCTAGACCTACTACTACCATTATGGCTTCACACGACGTCTAGGACTTCCAAATTTATTCAGGGGAATAATCCCGGTGCCACACCCGTCGATCCCGAGACCGAATCGAACACGGCGGGTGACCTCCGCACCCGGAGGGCGCACACCAGCCCGAGTTCGTGGCACGAACACGGCTCGGGGAAGCGGATCCCCGTCGGCCTTGGTCCGAGTACCGCTGAGCGACCTTGCCTGCCACCTTGGAGCATTTCCTCGTTGTCGGTGGCGGCAAAATGCAAGACCGCGTGGCTCATGGAGAATTTTCGGCCCACCGCACGTGTGCTACGAAAGACACGGCAACATCTATGGACGGTCAAATAGCCTAGGGCTTGTGGCCCGCTGTTTTGGTCCAGAATAGACACAGGATGGCACGGCAAAGAACCCGGCCGCCTCTCATTCCCCTTTTAGCCCAAGACCACACCTGGCCGGCCCAGCCTGACCCAGTTCGGCCCAGGCCTAATAGTTTCTCGACAGTATTTTAGCAGCCCTAGAAGCTGGAAGAGTTAGGAAAAAATCTACTTTAAGTCTCTAACTTTAGTAAAAGTCTATTTTAGATCTCTCAACTTTAAAACATACAAAACACGTCCCTCAATTTTTTAAACCGTTTATTTTAGGTCCCTAGGCAGTTTTGGACGGTAGTTTGCTATAGTAATAGTGGGTTTGCTACAGTACATATATATACTCATGTGGAGTCTAACAAAATTAGATTACCTATTTTATTATTTTTTTGTGATTTACTATGATTTTTCAAAAAATTAGCTGAAATAAATAAAAAACAAAAACTTTATACTAATAAAATTGGATTTTCTATTTTATAATTTTTCTATGATTTATTTTAAGGATTCGGCCAAAATAAATAAATAATAAAAAAAAGACAAACCCATTGTGACTGACCATGGTGCCGTGAAGGACGGCAACGTCGTCTGTAGGCCGGCCGGCCGGTGACCAAATAGCCTGAGCCCGTGGGCTACCCCAGGCACGGTGTTTTGGTGTAGCCCAACAGGCACGGCACGATCCTGCTGACGTCTATCGTGCTCGTGCCGGATCTCTCAGCCCGGCCCGTTACACGGACATGCCTCGATCGACAGGGGCATGACAGCCCGGCCCGACCCAGTGAGATGAGATGATGGCCCGGGGTGCACCTCTCACCACAAAGCCGATCGAGAGTCGGCTGTGGTCTGTGGAGTGTGGACGACGAGGAACGAACGCCGAACGTCAGTGGACAAGCAAGGCCGGCCGGTGTCGTCTGCTCCCTCCCATGCTGGGGTTCTGGACTTCTGGGCCACCCCGCTAATAAACGCCTGCACAGCGAGAGCCATCTTGGTCCCAAGGTCGTCAACCTTCAAACCCACCACTTTCCAGCCATGCAGTTAGCCGTGACATAACCAAGTTCATTGACTCAATCCGGCTACCTTTACAAGCTCCGACGACATTGGCCTCACTTCCACAAGTCTTCAAGTCTCCAAGGTCCCAAACTCGGAGTGGCTGGTGCTTGGCGTAATAGGAGACTAGCCGCCAAGAGCGTGTCACATCTCGCCAAGCTTAAGGCGCAGGCTACAAAGGTCATGCTCAAGAAGATGGATCTAAGAATTACATCGAGCGCAGAGATGAATAATCCACCTACGAGCAGGGGCGGAGCTACAGTCTGTATAGTGGGTGCGGCTGCACGTACGAAATTTTTTTCAAAACAGTGTTAAGAGTTAAATTTTCACTATATATGCACCCACAAATTAAAAACCCCTGCACCCACAGAGTTAAGTGTACCCCCCTCAGATTTGCTCTAGCTCCGCCACTGCCTATAAGAAGTTACAGGACCCTTTCGTGGAGCCGCTGTCATCCGCTAAGTAGGCTGCCATGCATGCGGGAGCTCTTCCCAAGCCGCCATCATCGTCAAGCCGCAGTCTAATTGCGCTCGCTTGCTGTAGCCTCATCGCACAATTGTAATTGTGTAATATTTAGTTCGGTTTAGTGCTTGGTGGTCTAATTGTTGAGGCTTTGAACATTCGGTCGGCTTGCGTCTCGCACTCTAAGCCGGGTGGTTCCATGTTCCGATGCTTTGTATTCTCTTCAAACTATTTTTAATGAAAAACACACAAATTGCGTGTTCGCAAAAAAAAAAAAGGCTGCCCGATGTCATGCTCCTGTGCCATTACCACCACCGCACCATGTCGATCATGTCCCTAGCTCCGATAGTGAGTGCTGCGGGCGCGCAGGAGGGTGGCCTTGACGGATCACCTATCAGCAGGCCACACTAGTAGAAAAATGATTTTTCTTAATGGTGCTTCTTTCACTGGCGGTTTAAAAAAAAAGGACACCAACAGATAACAAATGGAGGATCTGAGGCAAGAACGACCAGTGTAAATGTACTAGTACAAGCGGTTTCCTTAGAAATCTGCCAGGGGGTTTGCTTAAGAAAACGTGCGTGCCCGTGGTGGCGTGGATGTGAAGGACAGAACATAGCTATTGGAGAAGCTTAATTACTGCACAAATAATGGAATCTAAATAGAGATGGGTCGGTTTTTTTTTTGTTTGGTAGCATAAATAGACTTACACTGACTGGCAGGCTTATTTCGAAGAAATTAAATCAAGCTCTCTCTTTTGAATCTCGGGGCAAGGATGTGGTCGACGAGCCTGACGAAATCTTGGAGTCACCGCTGGCTGTCGTCGTCGTCACCACCGCTGTAGCTTTGAATGGCCAAAGCTCTGTAGACAGGGGCAGTGACGGCGAGGTCCAACACCAACCTATATACATCTGCGGCAGGAGCGCCAGAAGCCTGGCGTCCTCCGACTGCAAGACATTGCTTGGTCTGCGCGATGGACGAGGATATTGCGCGACAGGTCGCGCAGTATGGGAGCGCGCGACCCATAGCCAGTACAGCGACTGAGCTCGACGCTGCTATTCCCACTGCATGCGGCCAATGGACCCCAACCCTGCCCCACGCCCGCGAAGGCGCGAAATGCATGTGACGAACGGCATATGATCAGACAGCAGACAGCTACCTTGCACGCAAATCGGAAAACAAAAATATTTCTTTGAATTACTATAATTTGCAAATGGTGTATCCGTTTTAAATTCTGTTTGTATCGATACAATCTACGTGATGAGACGAACAAAACTAGATCCCACTTGTGTATATTTCGAAAAAATTATTTTAATAGCAATTTGTGCGTAAATATGTGCTAAGAGATTTATTAAATCAGTTACCACTATTCAATACTAAAGTTGCTAGTACAAAAACATAAAACTAAAATTGACCGAAAAATCTAAAAACTAAAGTAGAAACATTGAAAAACAAAGAAATGAAACATAAAACTTAAACTGAAATTACCAAAAACATTTCAGCTTGTGTGTGGCAAGTTTCATTTCAAAATATGTAACAAGTTATATTTTGAGCAAGTGGCAAGATATAGTGAAATGACAAATTCTAAAAAAATAAAATTGTTTCCGATTCACCAAACCTATTCTTATCTCTTTCTAAAGGAATTAAAAAACAAAATAAGAAAAAGAAAAAATACTGGAATTCTGATTTTTCAAATTTCTCTCATTAAAATATTCCAAAATTAAGAATGGGTTTAGTTACTTAAATTCAAAAAGTAAATCAAAGAATTTCGGTATCTAGTTATTAGTTAAAAGAATATTTATTAAAATACAAAAAAGATTGAATAATTTTAATTTCTAATCATTTTTGTGTGTGTGGTAAGTTTCATTTCAAAATATGTAGCAAGTTATATTTGAGCAAGTGGCAAGATATAGTGAAATGACAAATTCTAAAAAAATATGACTTTTAAAAACATGAAAACTAAAAACACTTAAACTAGAGATAACAACTAGAAAATAGGACTAAAATTGAATAACCGTAAACTAAAAAATAAAGTTGACACAATGAAAAACTAAAAACTAAAACTAAAATTCAAACCTAAATTGAAAACTGAGAACTAAAACTAAAAAGACATTAAAAACTACTGAATACTAAAAATTAAAGAAATGAATGAAAACTGAAAGTAAAAAATATGAAAAAAGCCTAAAGTAGAAACACTAAATAGAACAAAGAAATGAGACATAAAACTAGGACTGAAATTACCAACTCAAACTTGTGTGTGGCAAGTTTAATTTTAAAAGTATGTAGCAAGTTATATTTTGAGCAAGTGACAAGATATGCAAAATTATGACTTGTAACCACATCAAAATTAAAAATACTAATACTAAAAATGGCAACTAGAAAATAGAAATAAATTATTAAATGGAAACTAAAATAGCAAACAAAAACTAATAGCTACAATTGACAACATAGCTACCAGAATCTAATAACTGAAATAGCAAACAGAAGCAAAAATGAAACTGACAACATAGCTACCAAAAAAAGAAATGAAATTGACAACTAGAAAAAAAAATGAAACTGAAAAATGAATATTTAAAACTAAAGTAGACACCTAAAAAACAAAACAATGAAACATTTTAACGTAACATGCCACAATAGTAAAAATAAATTGCTATAAGGTACATCCTTACAAAAACAAATTGCATTGTACTGATACATGGTATCCAGTGGCGGATGCAACTAGAAATTTTAGATACGGTGAACTTAGACTAAAATAACTTTCCTAAACAACAACAATACATGTTTCTATGAATAATGATAGTATAAATTAAGTAATACATGTTTCTATGAAAAATTATAGTATAAGTTAAACCTAAAAATTTTAAATGATATTAATCAAAGGACACTTGAATGATAAAATTTGAGTCACGAATTGAACAAAAAATGCTACCTGTTAATATCAATGAAGAAAGAGTGGATAGTTTGCTCCACTACCGTGACTACCTACAAAAAGGAGCGCAGTGGCGGGCAGAGGACGGACAAATTCAAGGTATGGCTTGGTTTATAGTACAGACACTAATTTTTCAGATTACAAGCCGTGGAATGTAAGGTCCATCACTACTATCAATTTATTTATTTATTAGCATAAACAGCAGGTGCTCTGCCTTTCATTTCAGTACAAGAAAATAGTACAAATTACAGAAAAATGAAGACAAATTTAAATAAAGAAAGAAGACTGAAAAATAGCAAAGGAGTGTAGACCAAGTTGCTTGCTGAACACATGATGAGAAACAAAGACCAAGTTGCTTGCTATCAATTTATTTTTAGTCAAGCATCACCATTGGTTCACAAACAGTATGTAAGAAAACACTCATCAAATAATCTTGTGCAATCTACAAAAGATTGCATATTCAATATGTACTATTTAGATCATTCTTCATTTTCAAGGTTGCAAAAACTTGTAACACCTCATCAGTGCAAGATTTCAGTTGCTTCCTCTGATAAAAAAAAAAGAATGCTAGATTCACAAAAGACAAGTGCAATCGCTGCCATATATAGACGCCAAAACGAACAAATAATCCAGGTACTTGAATGACAGATCCCACGGCCTACTACTTTCTACAACAATCAAATAAATTGTTAAGCAGGCAAGCTTTTAAAGCAAGTTCAGTAACATACTGAGATTCAGAAAGAGCTTTGCTTGCTCACAAGAGACTGGGAAGCTTTTAATGCAAAATTCAGAAACATGAGATTCAGAAAGAGCTTGCTTGCTCACATGAGACCAGAAACTGAAGCACAGGCCACAGGCCCGGCGCTTTGCTGGCAGCCGACTGGTGATGCTCGGCAAGGAGGATGCAGAAGAGGCACACATGTCCGTGTGCTGCCGCTTGCTGCTGTACTTGCCGACGATGTAGCCCTGCCTTGATCTCGATCTCCTGCCCCTAGCCGTAGGTTGCCGTCTCGCGCAGCAGCCGCTTGTCCTGGCCGTGCAGATACGCATCTATTTCACCCGAGCCCTAGTGTGCGACGTCGAAAACAACACCACCTCCTTGCGGTAGCACCTGCGTGGCCACTTGGACATGGACGCAGTCGCCGTTCTCAGCGCAATCCTCCGGGGGCGAGGGGTGGAAGGCGCGAGCTTGGCATGGGTGGGCGGAAGGGGTAGGGAGCTCGTGGCCTTGTTGTAGGGTTTGGGGGTGCCTTGGGGAGCAGGAGCAGGAGATGCGCCATCGGTTCTTCTTCTCCAGCGAGCGGCGGCGACTGCTTTCAGTTTGGTTTGGATATAGCATTGTATTCGTGTGGACAGGCTGAAATGGTTGGAGGACGGGGGAGACGGGGTCTGCGGGGCCGGGCCGTCGTAGCCTGGTGTCGCGCGCTGGAGAGGGAGCGCGACCAGTCGTCTGATTAACTTTGCGCTGCGCGATGGATGGGCACTGGCTCTGGTCAGTATATATTTCCAGATGGGCCAAGACCGCTGGGCCAGCATGGGCCTGGCCCTAAAAGGCACGGCCCTAGCACGGCCCGGCCTGGTTCCCTTCATGCCCGTGCCTGCCACGGCCCGGTCGGCGTGCCGTGCCTGGGCCTCAATATCGGCCCATAGTGCTAGCCCAGGCACGGCACGATAAAGAGGCCGGCACGATACGGCCCGTTAAATCTCAGCTGTTGGATGTCCATGAATAATTGAGAGCCGTTGGATTCATCAATATAAACATGGAACCCTAGCATCCCTCCCCATTTTTCTTGACGAGAGAAGTCCCGACGGCGCCATGCCGCCATGCCTCCTTTCTGTCTCGTCACCCTCTCTCTCCCACTCGATGGCACACAGCAGCAGTCAGGCATCTCACGTCCTCCTGTGTCGGCCTCCCTCCCTCCCATGGCCTCTCAACCTCCCTCGCACTGCCTGAGGGCGACGGCATCGTCGCAGGCATGCATGGCGAGTGGCGGCGCTGGGAGACGGCTCCGTCGGGCGTGGCGAAATTGGTGTTGGGTAGTGGCGCGGCGTGGTCACCACGGGCAGAGGAGCTTGGCGCAGCGTCGACGAGACAAGCACACCGCGGCGCCATGACTGTGAGGCCTCGCCGGGCCGTCGTGCCCATCGGCACGACATGGCACGACTAAGGCCCCCGTAGTGCCGTGCCAGGGCCGACGGTTGGGCACGGTGACTCGACACAGCACGGCACGGCAACACCGCCGTGCCCCGTCGTGCCGTGCCTCGCTGTATACTGGTCAGGGTGAGAGCACCACACAGACCGATGACGAGCACCCTCTCCATACACTTATCGTGTGGAGCTCGTTGCCGGACTTCAGCTGCTTGTCCGCCGCGTCAAGGATTGCGTTCCGGCCATACAAACCCTAGCCAGTCCATTTCAGCCAGAACAAAGCGGGGGTGGCTCGCCTGCTTGCCACAAAACCACCACCGAGACCGGCCGAGACGACCTCGATGAGGATGATGCCGAAGCTGTAGACGTCGGCGTGGGTGCTCGGGTGGCGCGTGTGGACGAACTTCGATCCGGGTCGGTGTACCCAGCGGTGCCGAGCACGGCCTTGGTGGTCTGCCACTGCCCGCTATGTGGCTAGAGTTAAAAAGGCTATTTCATCAAAGAAACTATAGGTAAAGATATATTTTGGCTAAAATTAGAGCTCGAGCCTTACTCAGTGGATCAACCAAAGGCTTAAAATGAATTCAGACAACAGGCAAAGCATAAAGGCACGTGCTCCAAAACTGTACCTCTACTATACTGAATTAACTGTAACCAAATTGAGTGAGAATTCTATACTTCGGCCTCGTTTAGATACACGTGAGTTTTTTGGCCGTTTTCTGTAGCACTTCGTTTTTATTTGGTAAATATTGTCCAATCGTGGCCCAACTAGGCTCAAAAGATTCGTCTCGTGATTTACAACAAAACTGTGTAATTATTTATTTTTTTTTATTTATATTTAATACTCTTTATATGCGGCAACAAATTTATGAGAGGAGAGAGATTAAAAGTCCTTAGCACTTCGTTTGTTTGTGGTAAATATTGTCCAATCGTGGCCCAACTAGGTTCAAAAGATTTGTCTCGTGATTTACAATAAAACTATGTAATTAGTTATTTTTTTATTTATATTTAATACTATTTACATGTGGGAAACAATTGATGTGATGGAGAGAGAGTGGAAAAACTTGAAAGTTGGAGAGAAAGTTGGGTGTATTAAACAAGGCCTTCCACTTTTTGCAGTGGGCAGCACCGCAGCGGTCTGTGGACAGAAAAGATATGATGCATGTTTGGTCACGTGGGACGACGACTTCCTCGACGACCAAGTCCACGCTGGCTCGATCAATCATTGTCACAGTCACACTCCAGCCTGGCGTCAGGTCGTTGGAATAGCTTCTATAGCTGTGAGCTACTAGACTGATTGGAAGAACATCCAATCCAATACGATGGGTTTATTATTTGTCGGTTTGGTACTAGTACATCTCATATCATATACTCCCTCCGTCCCTGAATACTTTAACTCCTAGAATCCGTGTCAGTCAAACTTTTTTAACTTTGACCAACTTTATAGAAAAAAGTATCAATATCTATGATATAAAATGTGTATCTTATGAAAATACATTGTATGATAAATCTAATAGTACTAATTTGGTATCATACATCTTAGTACTTTTTTACAAATTTAGTCAAAGTTTAAAAAGTTTGACTTAAGACAATTCCAGAAGTTACAGTATTCAGGGACGGAGGGAGTATTAGTCTTTCTACTTCAGAGGGTTTTTTTATGTCCTTCTTAACTTCCTCCAAACGACAAAATCAAATGCTGCTAGCTAGTATCATGCAACAATAATGGCCGCATTGAGAGAGAGCTGCGCTTCTCTCCCTCTCCGGCTCATCATCCTGTGCAGCCCCTGCTGTTTGGACGCTGTCCATCCAACACACAGCATCATCCACATATATAGTATCAAAACAGCATCTATAGCTCTGAGCTTCATCCCATTTGATAAAAGTGATAACACATTTTTACAGTCAGTAATGATACAATTCAGCTGCTACATAGGCCGTGGCCAGTCCATTTCAACATTTCTCCCAAAGAAAAGGAAGAAATTAAATGTAGAAATAAATCAAGATCTCTCTTTTGAATCTCGGAGCAAAGCTGTGGTTGACGAGCCTGAAGAAAGCTTGGAGTCGCCGGTGGTTGTCGTCGTCGTCGTAGAGGACTCACCGCTGTAGCTTTCAATGGACAAAGCGGCGTACGAACGTCCAGTGACGCCGAGGTCCGACACCGTCTTGTACATCTGCGGCGGGAGCGCCGGCAGCTTTGCGTCCTCCGACTGAAGGATATGCATGGCCTGCGCGATGGACGGGCGTTCGCTCTGGTCAGGGTGCGCGCACCACAGCCCGACGACGAGCACCCTCTCCATGCACCTGTCGTCAGCATCGTCGCCGGCGGCCCTCAGGCGCTCGTCCACCGCGTCGAGGATCACATTCCGGCCATACAAACCCCAGACCCACTTCAGCAGAACGAAGGGCGGCTCGCCTTGCCGCAAGACGACCGGAGACCGGCCGGAGACGACCTCAAGGAGGACGATGCCAAAGCTGTAGACGTCGGCGTGGGTGCTCGGGTGCGCAGACCGAAAATACCAAAAGCATCAGCGGCCGCGGAGCCTATCTAAACGGCCACCATTTTCTAGAGATTCGTGCCAGGCCCACATCTGCATGTATCCGTATCATTTTTTTATTGCTGCAGGACCCACGTTGGTCAACATTTCCGTGCCAATAACGCAGTGCCTCGCGTAGTGCCTCGTGTCTGTGCCTGGATGTCTGTCTCAACGAAAAGTACCCCCACCTGGCTACCTCGGATTCCAGTTGCCACTTGCTCTGCCCCCAATTCAAAATCCTCCTTCCTGTTCGTTTCTCACTTCCTTCGTTCCTCACTCACCCCCAGATCCGAAACTCCTATTCTTCTTCTTTCTCCAATGATTCAAACCGCGGGCTTGGTTCGTCACAGGGATGGAGATCCTGCTGCAAGGCTGTACTCTGAGCGATACAAATGCAATATGGTTTCCCTTAATTAGTGCAGCGGGTTCTAGAGCAATGTTGGCCGAAGAGAAGATTTGGTTCCGCGGGGAAGTGAATCAGTAAGACAATCGAGGTATCAACCATGGACTCACCCATTAGCTAATCTAGTACCAGGAAACATGTCGACCCTTTCCATTTTGAGGCCGGAGGCACCTAATAGCAATGGAGGCTCGATACTACTGCAACCAGGTCATGGAGGACAGCAATCAGGTGCGCATTTATTGCTGCTTTGTTCTTGACACTAACTATTTGGTAGTTTTATTACCTCTTACTTATCATCAAGAACCTACTGCAGATCTAATGGGTTTTTCCAGTAACTAATATTAATCTGTCTCGTGGAATTGTCCTTTTTCTATTATATTCTTAACGCCAGAAAATATAAATACCTACAGATTATGGTGTTCTTTTAAGTTCTACCTATATCAATTTAATTTGCCAGCTAGCTCTCCAATTTAAGGCTTCAGTAAACAACATTGAGTGCTTGCTTATGTAAGTCGTATCTAGATATTTTATCGTTTTGTTACTTCCTAATTTTAATGGTCACCTAACTAGTACAGGTCTAACTATTTTTGTGAGAACCTGTAATAAACCTTTCTTGTGCTATTTTATTGTTTATTGTATAAACTCAGCGTCTGAAACCGTTATATTATCATAATTTTTGTATAAACATCATAACTTTTTCCTAGAATATATTTCTCTTTACATCATAAATCTCTTTCTGATTTGAAGTTGCTCATGGATTCCAAGATTTCAGTACATACTTGTCATAATTTTTTTTGTTTCATTCAAATATATTTTCAATTGAGTCAACTTAATCCTTACCAGTTTGTGTTGTTTGCTATTGATACATAGTTAAGTATTACCTGAACAACATCTAATGGATTCCGTTTGCTTTTTGGTTAGAACAGGTTTGGAAGGACCTGTGCTTTCTGCTTCTCATAAGATATTTTATTGGATTAGCTCTGTTGGTGGCCAATACAATGGTCGTGATTCAGAACAGTTTGTGTTGTTTGCTACTGATACATAGTTAAGTATTACCTGAACAACATCTAATGGATTCCATTTGCTTTTTGGTTAGAACAGGTTTGGAAGGACCTGTGCTTTCTGCTTCTCATAAGAAATTTTATTGGATTAGCTCTGTTGGTGGCCAATACAATGGTCGTGATTCAGAACAGGTGACCCTGACTTCTTTCTGAAAAATTTACATTTTTAATTCATTATTATTAGTATTACTCAATATTAATAATATTCTATTTCATGATGTAGAGACCATTAACACGCCATGCTTGGAGCTTAGTACAGAATCTTTCTTATGTCCTATTATTTTTTTCTCAACGAATCAATTTTTATCTGGCAAGATCTGCACACTTATGTACCTGTTCATTTTTTGTTCCATTCAGATTCAGATGCTTTTTCACTGGATCTCTTGTGGTAAATATTTAATTTAGCAGTACTTGGGCATTGGCAGATTAGTGTTAAGGATGATTTTTTTTTTAGAGAATGAGCATGTCATTTGCTACTTGGATTGAACACAACTTAAATATTAGTGAATAATAGCACCAATGTCATTAGGTTTTCTTACTGGAACTTATTCATTTCCCTAAACCATAACCTGGAACCTAAACCATAAACTGGAATGTAGCTTGAAGAATTTTAATAGACTCACCATACAGGAATAGTCTCTTTAGCATGGAGCCCTTTAATCCATAATCACAGTTATCATTTAATCCCACCAATCTTATTGGAATTACAGTTTTCATTTAATCCTTTACTTACCATATAGGACTACGACTGGCTTGCAGACCTCTACCTAGTGTTTTATGTCTTATTGCTCAAATTCTTGGTAAACATCTTCCTAATTTGTTTTTTTCCTAACACCTAACTACATACTTTTAAGTCATCTATATCTGCTCTATGATTTTCATAGATTAATGCTCAGTGTAAATTATTCAATTAACAATGTAAATTTAGGCGGTCCATGAGAAAGCAATAAATAATTTTTTCGTATGATAGATAGCTGTATACTATAAAGAGAGGCAAATCAAGTTTGCAAATGCGGTTACTGTCACTTGACTTTTCTACAGTTCTCATTACGTTTTAACACATTTGTCCCTGTTTGGATGAAGCTTCCTGTGATGTCGATCTTCATATTGTACTTATTTGGATGCATATAAGGAAATAGCAACTTGTGACCTTTTTAGTGCTTCTTGATGCAGCACCCTGTGATGTGTGCTGCCTCTGCTACTATGCAAGCTTGTATTCGAATTTAGAACGTGCATCATAAGATGCTATACTACATTTATATGTGTAGATGTGGAACAGTGCAGAAATGAACTCTCACAAAGTCACCAAGAGACATAACGAGTAGTATTCTCCAAATCTTCCATAAGCTTGCATTGGAAATTTGAACGTGCAAACAAATCTGATGCTTTGGAACCGTGCATTATTTATTTACTATCACATCAATACTACCATTTCATCCACCTATGCATGAATGGATAGGACGATGGAGAACATTTGATTTTTTTTTTTAAAAAAAATTGTTTGGGACATATCAACTTTAGTTCAATGAGAAAGTTATGGTACATCTGTGTGCTATTTTGGATAACTATGTCTGCTTGATGTGGGGATACTAGTACATTTTCTCAATTATTTTAAACTGTGTTTTGTTCTATTTTATAATTGTAAACTATGAAGCCTTGCACTCTCATTTTACTAAGCTTCATTTTTTTGTACCTTCCATTGCCCAAAATTTATAGAACCACACTGTTGATTGACTAAATTTTGAATTAGCTGCTGAGCAGGCAAAATCTGAAGGCTATAAATGGAGGTTGATAAACTCCTTACTATGTTGTGTTGGAGATGATTGTGCCCTTCCCTTATCTAGAGGGATTGGTGGTACTTGGCAGAAGCTCCAATTTTATAATGGGCAAAATTCATATAAGGTTTATCTTTTCTAGAGCGGGTGAAAGTATTTCCTTACATATGAATATTTGTTTGTTTCCTCCATGTTAGTACTTGATTACTAAATCTAGGAAACACCCCTAATGCAGAAACTTGTACTCCTAGTTGAATTCCTGTAGGCATGTAAGAAATTTGATATCATAATAACCATTGGCCTTCTAATTAGCAGTCTTTTATACTCATGTGCCTCGAGGAAACACCCCTAATGAGTGCTTACCAATCTATGCTTATGTATTTGGACTTGTCTTTGTTGGATATGAGACTGTTTAAGGATTGTCTTTTCTGATCAAGTACTTTTGGACTCGCAAAATGATTATCAGTTGCATGTGGTGACAAGGTTTGCTGAGGATCTCTAGCTGGTATTATAGGCTAAACTGCCATGCAGAGGGCAAAGAGAATTTGTTTTTTAATTGATTACATACTTAAAATCGTTAGAGCAAATTCTGTTTGAGCAAATGATAACAAAAATAAAGTTTAATTACTAATAGAGTTTTCCTTTGCACTGTTTTTGTAATAATTGCATCTGAGGTAGGCAGGATTTGTTGAACAGTGCAGGGGATATGGTCTTTGGTTGTGAATCTTCCAAGCCAGATTTTATGCTAGAAGAATATTAATGGGACAAACAAAAGAATCTTTAAGTCCGAAGACCTTGCTCTAAAGGAGAAACCATGAACTTCCCATAGGATTTTGCACAAATGTAAACCTGCAATAGAAATGTGCTCGTCATTTTTTTTTACTAGCCATATCCTCTCTCATGTTCGGCGTAATTTAAAAATCTTACTTAGAGCTATCATGTTGTGACATGATAATTGTACAATTGAAATCACCTGTAACATTTTTATGAGAGTCCATATCACTGTTATTTGCAAAATTATAATAATGATTTCTTTTGGAAGTCAGAATATATTCTCCTATATCCCCATGCAATTTCAACGAACTCCCAAAGCTTCTGTGACCCGAAGGCATGTTTTTGTTACTATGCACCATACATGTAGTTCAAACCCGCAGGTAGTATCGGCTTTTTGTCATGGACTATAAAAAAGGTTGTACTGTGATAGAACTACTCTGCTTCAACGGCAGGCAGCTGGCTGCTTCGCGGACTTTGTGCCCATATATACTCACCCGTTTCTCTATTATACTTGTGAAATTATGTTTTTGCCTCTACTCTGGAATATTCTTTAGAAGTTAATAACAATGGTGAAATAATATCAACCACATATTAATAATAATAATAAAAAATATATAGAGGATGGAAGAATATTATCCATATATTAAAAATTTTATTTGGTAGGAAAAAATTGATCATGATTTAGAATTACATGTTTTTTAAGACAAGATTTGAACGCTAAAACTACATTATTTTTTTTCGAGACGGAGGGAGTACGTATTCCCTCAGTCAAAAAACATAATTGTAGGACTTTTAGGATGATGTTTGACCGTTTGTTTTATTTAAAAATTATATATATTATGAAATAAATAAATTATTATTAAAATATATCAAATGATAAAATAAGTTATAACAAAATATACAACAACTTTGAGTAGAAGGAATGATCATAATATGCGGAAGTACTATAATCAATCTTTTTTTTTTTCACGGAGGGAGTACTACCGCTTAGAGGGATCGTCACGTCACTTCAATGTCCTTACAAGAGAGGTCACATCACCTTTTATTAGCGTCATTGCCACTGTTCTTAACCTTTTCTAGATTACATGCATGATTCTTTTTTTCGAGTAGTGCGCTTATTCTGGTTTGGAATAAGGCGAATGGTCAAACGTGGAGTAGTGCTCTATACACATCCATTATCTTGGCGTATAGTAGTGCGCTTATTCTGGTTTGGAACTCGGGGGTACTTCCTCTATTTATTTTAAAGTATAGATTACATTTACTAGATTTATAAAAAAAATAGTAACATTTATACCACCAAACAAGTTTCTTATGGAAATAGATAACAATCTATCTAATAATGATACAAATTATATACCATAAATATTAATATTTTCTTGTATGCATATTTGGTAAAATTTAAGTACGTTTGACTTATTGGGAAGTAAGAACGGCAATTGTCGATTTACTTCCTCTATTTCAAATTATAAGTGACTTTGACTTTTTTGGTACATCGAATTTGCTATGTAGCCTTTTTGGTACAATAGATTTGCTATGTAATTTAGAACAGAGGAAAAAACTAAATATAAGAAAATGATGTTCCAATGATTTGAATACATGAATCCTCCGATTTGCTTCTAATTTGTATGCACTAAAGCTAATTTGGACAAATTTTTTCACTAGATAGTGATTAGCAATTGCATAATTATTAAGGCAAGTAAGGCAAAGCACGATGAGCTACCCCTTCCTAGGCGCCTAGGCGTTTAAGGCATGAAAAGCGATACCATACAAACAACGCCTATTTTGGCATTGGAACTAAGGGGCACTTTCTCTATTTATTTTAAAGTACAGCTTACATTAACATTTATACCACCAAATAAGATTTTTATGAAAACAGATAACAATCTATCTAATAACGATGCAAATTATATACCATAAATATTTTCTTGTACACATATTTGGTAAAAATTAAGTACGTTTGACTTATTGAGAAGTAAGAACGGAAATTATCGATTACTTCCTCCATTTCAAATTATAAGTGACTTTAACTTTTTTGGTACATCAAATTTGTTACGTAGCCTTTTTGGTACAACAGATTTGCTATGTAAGTTAGAACAGAGAGACTACTAAATATAAGAAAATGAGAAAATGATGCTTCAATGATTTGACTACATGCATCCTCCGATTTGCTTCTGATTTGGATGAAAAAGGTAATTTGAACTAATTTCACTAGATAGTGATTAGCCATTGTATAGTTCTTAAGGCGGTAAGGCAAAGCACGACGAGCTACCCCCTACTAGACGCCTAGGCATTTAAAGGCGCGAAAGGCGATGCCGTACAAACATTGCTTATTTTGGAATTTGGAACTGAGCGTTATTTCTCTATTTATTTTAAAATATAGTTTACATTTAACTAGATTTGTAAAAAATAGTAATATTTATACCACCAAATAAGTTTCTTATGAAAATAGGTAACAATCTATCTAATAATGATAAAATTATATACCATAAATATTAATGTTTCTTGTATACATGTTTGGTAAAAATTAAGTACATTTTATTTATTAGGAAGTAAGAATGGCAATTGTTGATTTACTTCCTCCATTTTAAATTATAAGTGACTTTGACTTTTTTTTGTACATCGAATTTGCTACGTAGCCTTTCTGGTACAATAGATTTGCTACGTAACTTAGAACAGATGGGCTACTAAATATAAGAAAATGATGTTTTGATTATTTGACTACATGAATCCTCCGATTTGCTTCCGATTTGGATGCACTAAAGCTAAATTTGACTAATTTTTCACTAGGTAGTGATTAGCCATTGCATAGTTATTACGGCGGTAAGGCGAGGCAAGACGACCTACCCCTACTAGATGCCTAGGCGTTTAAGGCGAGGCAAGGCGATGCTATACAAACATCGCTTATTTTGGAATTTGGAACTGAGGGATACTTCTTCTATTTATTTTGAAGTATAGCTTACATTTAAGTATATTTGTAAAAAAATATAGTAACATTTATACCACCAAATAAGTTTCTTATGAAAATAGATAACAATGTATCTAATAATGATATAAATTATATACCATAAATATTAATATTTTCTTGTATACATATTTTGTAAAAAATTAAGTACGTTTGACTTATTGAGAAGTAAGAACAGCAATTGTCGATTTACTTCCTCCATTTTAAATTATAAGCGACTTTAACTTTTTTTTGTTACATCGAATTTGCTACGTAGCCCTTTTTATACAACAGATTTGCTATGTAATTTAGAATAGAGGGGCTACTAAATATAAGAAACTGATGTTCCAATGATTTGACTGAATCCTCCAATTTGCTTCTGATTTGGATGCACTAAAGCTATTTGGACTAATTTTTCACTTGATAGTGATTAGCAATTACATAGTTATTAAGGCGGTAAGGCGAAGCACGACCAGCTACCCCCTACTAGACGTCTAGGTGTTTAAGGCGTGAAAGAGTTTAGGGTTCCATATAAACATCGCTTATTTTGGAATTCGGAACTGAGGGGTACTTCTCTATTTATTTAAAAGTATAGCTTACATTTAACTGTGAGCACTGCACTCTTTCATTGTAAACTGCACTCTCTCATTTTACTGTAGCACATCGCCTTGTTTAGATGGGAAAAGGTGGAAAAAGTTACAACTGTAGCATTTCGCTTGTATTTGGCAAATATTGTCCAATCGTGGCCCAACTAGGATTAAAAGATTCGTCTCGTGATTTACAACAAAACTATGTAATTAGTTATTTTTTTCCACTAACATTTAATGCTCCATATATACGGGTAGAAATTGATGTGATGGAGAGAGACTGAAAAAACTTGCATCTTTCAGTAAAATTTGCATGTAACTAAACAAGGCCTAAGCTTTATTTTTTCATACCTTCTATTGCCAAAAATTTGTAGAACTACACTGATGATGGACTAAATTTCAGCTGGAAAGTACACGAGAAAATAATGATTTCACATCTACTATACTGTAGCAGAAAGGTCTCTCAGAGTTGCTGCTAAAGTGCATGTACTACGTATCTATCCTTTTACCTTAAAGCTGTATACCACGGCACCAGACTCATATCCCTGTACATCACTATTCCCGCAACAGTAACATGGCCAGCACCGTCGGTTCCTCATCTGTGGTTGCCGCTGCCGTCCGCGTGCCCCACCTTCGTGAAACATCGCCGGCCTCCTGTCTTCAGCTTCCCGAGGGGGCCCACCTCCCAATCCGTTGCCTTCCTGCTTTTTGAGTATGGAGACACAAAACAAAAAAAAAAAAAAAAAAAAAGAAAGAAACCCGCGCAGCTTCGCCATCGTTGCTTCCGGATCCTACAGGTCGACCCATGCCGCCACGCGACCACCTCGGCTTCCGCCGCCGCGCGCTGCCCGCGCCCTCGGCCCTGCCGGACTTCCGACACGCTCGCGTGCTCCACCAGTCGCGCGGCGCGGCACCGCACCACTGCCGCAAGGCTCACACGCCTCGCTGCCTCCGGCGGGCCGCGGCACCTCGCTTCCTCCGCCCCTGCTTCATCGCCACTTCCTGTCCTGTGCCCCTGCTGGCTGATGTACTCGGCGGCCGGACGCCCGGACCTGCTGGATGATCTGCTCGGTGCTCCACCCCTCTTTCCCTCTCCCCGTGGCTATCCGACTCCAAGATGTTGATGGTCAGTCCAGTATCCAGATTCTCCTGCGCAGAGGGTCTGCTCGGATGTGAGGTGTTGCCGCCGCTCCTGGGGATGACATCGCCCCCTCCCTTCACTTCTCAATGCGTCAACCCGATTCAGGTTTCATTACTTGCCTGCTTTGTTTATGTTGCTGACGCTGGGCGGCTGTAGCTTCCTTACTGATGGATTATGTGCCTCTTATTTTTTCCTGGGGCTAAGCATTCCTGTCACAGCAGCACCAACTACGTGTTCTACGAAGGGGTGCTAGCCTGCTACGAAGGTAGTACCAAAAGACCATGGTGCTGTGGTTGGCAATGGCTAGAGGACCAACAGTGTGCTTGCCTCCAAGGTCTTCGACAGAATATCTCTGCGTCATAATACCATTGGATCACCGGCCAGGTCAGGGTGAACATGGCCCAACACACAATTATTTTTATTGATTTTCCTATGATTTTTTCAACTAAATATCAGATTGGTTTGCAAATTATTGTTCTATTAAATTAGTACAGTGCCTGGTATGAATAAAATTTGATCACTGTAAGGGCGAAAGGATGGTGACAGAAGCCATTCTTTACCTTTGATGCTATTTCGGTGAAGTCCACCTACTAAGATGCATCTGTCTTAACGGTTTCCAACCTGATACAGTTTAAGCCTTATTAGTCTTGCCTTTTTATCTACAAATGCACATTTACTTTCATTATTTACTAAGACCTACACATTTGTGTTCAGCAGGTGGGAAGGAAAATGTTTTGCGCAGTTAGTTCAGCAGCATGTTTCTCTACAAATGCCTGCCATTGACAATCGATGACAGTACCACATAGTCAGTAATTGAATGTAATCCTTCCAGATATATTGGTCTACTACTGTATATGCTCATCACAAAGGTACCAAAAATTCCCTTGAAGTTCTAGGATTCTGGTCCTTCCTGAATTATTCTACATTTTAATCTTTATTTTCTAATTGTTGCACCAATACCACGGTCAATAGTCTACCTATTTAATTATGTTTGCATAGCAAAATCCTCAGTCATTTTGTAAACAATGTTTCCAATGTCCACCTGCAAAGACCTATAAACCCCACTACATTTATGCAGATCAATACATGATTCACAACTTATTAGCTGGTGCCACACTCCCTCAAGGTTTTGGCCCCGCCGCTCTCTTCTTCACAGAACTATCCATCATCATGGGCACTGCTCACAAGGTACCCCCAGTTTTATATTTCCTCTTCAAACATTTACGCAAGGGAATTGATGAAATTCAGTTCACAGATAATTACGCCTACTCTTCATGTATTGATCTGCTACATTATTTTGCTCTTGCGTATACAATGCTACAATCTAGGATCATTTCCATTTACATATATAGACATGACTTTTCTTCTCTCCATTCATATTGCACAACAAAAAATCTTCTGAAAGCTATGAACAACTCCCTATTTCGACTATCCGGTTTAAAACCTCCTCTCCAATCTGTACACAGGTATTGATTGCTTCAAGTGGAGAGAGAGAGCACATTCCTTTGTTCACCACATATGCAAGATCACCATCAGCCATCAGCAACTGCCATTGAATCACGAAAACTTCTCGCTTAATATGCCATTATTTTAATTCGTTCATACATGGCACAAACCTAAATGTTACATTTGAATTATAATTGCCACATACATACTGTATACTCTACGGCACCTAAGTCTGTTGGACAATGGCATGATCTGGTGCCCGCGCTTCGCGCGGGGTCACCTGCTAGTACTACTCATAATGGAGGATGTGCCTTTCTAGCATGGCAGTATGCTATTGTGGAGGTACAGTACTCATGTACCCTGTACTGTAGCAGGATGTGCTTCTAGTAACAGGGTAGAATGGTTGAAATGGGTGGTCTTGCAAATATTGTAATAGTACATGCTAGCTTTGATGTCCTACTCACGCCCTACTGGTGACCGTTGTACTCTTTCACTATGCTATTCTCCCTTCCTCACCCACCATGCTTGCCATATGTTTTTTAATTGCCGTATGTTTATACTTTACATACAAAGTATTTTGATATACTGCCACTGTTTTTAAATTGATGTTTAGCATAAGTTAATTATATTATTTTTTACTAATTATCTTGTCAACAAAATAACAGACGGGGCATTTATATGTTACCATCTATACACACCTCCTTGGCTGTTTTGCCTCTACTGGCTACTGCTCTAGTACACAGTAGTGGTGGTGGCAGCCTCACTCTGAAGGCAACACGTAGCGCCAGGTACTGGACAGGAGAGACATCATTTGGACTACTGCGTCAATGACAGGGGTGGTCTTAGGGACAGGACAAAAAGCAAACTAGCGTACCTCTGGAAAGAAAGTCGCTACAGATCAAAAAAGATTTTGGACTGGCCGTCCGTCTGTCCCCGCGAGGCGGCGCCACTAATTTGCTCCAAGATTTGGATTGAACACGTAGTAGTAGTAGTAGTAGTAGTAGTAGTACGTTTCAGGTGGTCGGCTGTTTGTTCTTCCCGGCTCGGTCTGCTCTCGCCGCTAGCAAAAAATTTTCTTGACAAGCATTTTTCTGTAAAAACTGGTAAGTACGCGCGCACTGGCTTTATGGTAACTGTTTTTTTCTTCCTGTTCATGTGAATGCCAAGCACCTTGTTTCTAAAAGTTTATAATTCCTTGTGTCAGGCCTGAACTGTGTGATCATCCGACTGCATGTGTGGTCAATCAGCAGACCGGGAAAGTGAAGAGCTCGATGAATTTATATCTCCTATAAACGAAATCCCCACTAGCTAATTTTCTCTCCTCTCCTTACGCCACGTCAAATGTCAGGAGTTATCTTCACTAAGACTCTTATTTATTTTCTACTAGCTATTTCTTTTAAAATAGAAAAAAAGCCATAGCGCCTAAACCAAGTATCGTAATTAAAATCCAATTCACCATGATATTCCTCACAATAAACTCTTCAAAACAAAACCTCACATGAATATATTTTGATATTTTTTACCAAAATTTAAACCATTTCTAAAAAAAACCTTTTTTGTAAGTAAAACCTAACAAAACTGCATATCACATAGATTACATGTGGTCCTTTAAAACATACGTATAGATGAGATTTAGGTGATGCCCTGTTCAAATAATCTATACCGTGTTAAAAGATACAACCTCCGCAATTGACCTACTACATCCATATATATGTATCTATCAATTCATAGTTTTGACTATTATAAACTCTTTACATTTTTACTTCATATCCGCAGAACGAACGCGGGTATCCTACTAGTAATCTTGAAGAAGTCAGAATCACTGGATTGAGAGTATATAAACTTTAATTTGCTATTGTGAAATGACTTTTCAAAATCGTTGGGGCGAAAGTTTCTCTACTCCATAAGTATCAAATATTTTCAAGTTTCTCTAGCCCAGGAGTATGCTTGAAATTTAGTAAGGTGTTATATGCACATGAGGACTAGCACACAAGGTTGTTACTTCAAGCACTTATTTATGATTTGTATTTTCTTTCTTTTATGTACCTTACGAGAGCATCAAAACGCTAGCAGAGCTTAAAGAAAAAATTGATTAGTATTTTGTGTCACGAGGTGGACAACTGACTTGTATAAGATTGCGTACTTAGTTAGCAAAAGAAAATAAATAAATAAAATAGGATAAAAAGTGTTGCTTAGAAAAATGTTTGTAAGATGTATCTGCATAATTACTTGAGAAAATAAATAAATAAACAAAAGTAGGGTAAAACTGTTACTTTGCCTGCCACAAAATAATTTCAAAAATTTTAAAGTACTTTGAAATATGTATTTACGTATTCATTAAATATAAATAAATAAACCAAAGTGAAAATATGTGTGAAAGATATTGAAAAAAGTGAAAAAAATAATTGATTCTGTCATACTAAGAGTAGTGTGCGTGGTCATGGCTGTTATTATCTTTATACTAGTGCAATCCCGGCCGGCCAGCCTTATTGATCGATCGCCAACGACCTAAAGTACCAACAGCAACTGGGTGTGATGAACACAATGTAAGTACTGTCACTGGAAGTGATTTATATCCTGAGCTGGTATGAACTCATAGTATCGATTGTCTAGATTAATTTATGTTCCTTCATATAATATTTTATGACATGGGTGCCGTTTGTAAGATAGTACAAAATATTGTCTGGAAGTCAGGAACCATAAATGTGTGTCGGCAATTAGAAATAACTAAAACAGGAGAAGATACGATAGATTAAGAAGATATTTAAAAATAGAAATAAAAGATGAGTATGTGATACGGATTAGGTAAGGAATAGAAGATGAGAAATATTTATATGAGAATAAGCTATTAAAAATGAATATTGTAAATGCTATGGCAATAAGGAGGTAGAAATAATAAAAAAGAAGAATATTTACGTCAAATAGATTTTTTTTTTAAAAGAATACAAAATGAGTTTTAACAATAGAATAAAAGATAAGTGTGAGAGTGTGCGGCAGTGACTGGCTGATTGCACCGTACAATTGAAAAGAAGAGAGGGGTGTCCGCTGCACTGCTGCTCTCGTCTTACTGCACCGTACCAAATCTATAGTTCTATACTTCTTTAATTTTGGGTACACTAAGTTACTGTTCATGAACAGTGACGACCCCATGAATGAACAGTATTCTTTTTTGTGGGGTGATACTCCTCCCCAAACAAAATCACATTTCTAACCACCTACTCCTTCCATCCTACATACCAAATACTTTCATCCCTAAAATTTCCTTCACTTACACTTCTTTCTCACCTCCTTCCTTATTAAACTTAATTTAAAAAATATAAGTCCTAAATACCAAATATTTTAATCTTTAAGATTTCTTTCACTTTACTCTTCTTCCTCACCTTCTTTCTTTGTAAATTTATTTTCCCAATGCGAGAGCTCATCATAAAAATAAATATTTCTTGCCCAAAATCACCACTTCAAAAATTCAAACTTTCTCTAAAATTAAAAAACTACAACACTATACCACATACCCATTACTATAATAAATTTTCCCTTTTTTATCCTACATACCAAATACTTCCATCCCTAAAATTTCTTTCACTTACACTTCTTTCTCACCTCCTTCCTTATTAAACTTAATTTTAAAAATATCCATCTTAAATACCAAATATTTTAATCTCTAAGATTTCTTTCACATTTCCCCAATACGAGAGGTCATCATAAAAAAAAAAAATCTTGCCCAAAATTGCCACCTCAAAAATTCAAACTTTCTCTGAAATTAAAATAGTGCAATACTGTACCACATACCCATTGCTACAATAAAATTTTTCCTCTAAGATTTCTTTCAAATTTTCCCAATGCGAGAGGTCATCATAAAAAAAAATATTTCTTGCCCAAAATTACCACTTCAAAAATTCAAACTTTCTCTGAAATTAAAATGGTACAATACTGTACCACATACCCATTACTACAATAAAATTTTTCCTTTTTTTTCTTCTTCGATATCAATACCTCCCTCCCTTCCCAACCAAGGAAAAAAAAACCCCGTTTGAAGCACGGGACCTCACCCTAGTTCAAAAGAAAAGTTGAGTGGTCTGATGCAGTGAACAGTGACTGCAGTGGAAGTATTCGGCAACATGTGGGTGGGCCTCTACATGGAGCAGAGTATCATTGTATACAGTGAATATACAATTAAAAAATAAAGACTTCCACAGGATAATAGTAGAGAGAAGGCAGGCACCAACCTCGAGACAACTTTTGACGGTGACGATAGTATAGCTACTGGGCAAAGGATAATACTAGTACACAGTAGACATTTTTGCTTATTTTATCATTAGATGTACTTTAAATAATATTTTATTTATTTTATAATGTCTGAAATTTTTAAATAAGACAAATGATGTCTAGAAAGACAAAAGTGATACCTTTTTTTTAGAATGAAAGGAGAATAGAGGAAGTACCCAGTTCCAAAATAAACACACTACTATACGCCAGTATAATGGTTATGTATAGAGTGCAAAACCTATTCGGTGCATGGGAAGAATCTTACATGTAATCTAGGAAAGGTCAAGAACAGTGGCAATGATATTATTAAAAGATGATGTGACCTCTGCTCTAAGGACAATGATGTGAACCCTAAACCCTCTCGGGGGTCCCATGTGCAAACCAGCAGAAGCGATTTGACCGTGAAAAAATGGGCGAGTCGGCCACACGTCCGCGAAGCAGCCTGCCTGCCGTTGAAGCAGAGCAAGGCTGATACTATCAGAAAGAGGGAGGACCGGATGCACAGGGATTAGAAAAAGCCAGGCGCAGGGTTTGAACTTCACGGTGCACAGGAGCAAAAACATGCCGTCAGAGACGATTGGCTTTGGGAGTTCGCTGAAATTGCATGGGGATATAGGAGAATATATATTCTGACTTCGAAAAGGGAAGTCATTATTATTAATTTTGCAAAAAACAGTGATGTGGACTCCCGTGAAAATGCTACAGGTGATTTCAGTTGTACAATTATCACATCACAACATGATAACTCTTAAGTAAAATTTTAAATGACAACGGACATGAGAGAGGACATGGCTAGTAGTGAAAAAAAAATGACGAGCACATTTCTATTGCAAGTTTACATTTCTGCAAAATTCCATGGGAAGTTCATGATTTCTCCTTTAGAGCAAGGTCTTCGAACTTAAGATTTTTTCTTTCTCCCATTAATATTCTTCTAGCAGAAAATGTTTGTTTCTTCTTTTTGTTTCTCCCATTAGTCTCAATAATTGTTTGGTTCATATAAGTCATTTCAACATTTGCAGTAAAGTTCCTATAAAGCATTACATGGTTTTAACCTCTACATCCGAAGTAAAATTGACGTATATCTGCATCCAAATGAAAATAATCATCAATACTAGATATGTGTAATTGAGATAGGTCTCATAGTCATCACTGGTTACTAAGCATTCATCCTTGTGAGCATTTCAGAAACTATTTCATAGAACTCCCCTCTGAATGCATCATTCCTTGTGAAAAGTGGTCCCAAAGGTTCCCTGATTTTCTTCATGACATGCCATTTGCACCATATATGGAAGGTATTAGGCCATACCTGTGACAATGCGATAGTCAGAGCTTACCATACACAGAAATAGAAATAATTAGAAGATTTGACTAAAGGAAACAAAAGACAATTACATACCAGTTAGCACTATTCTTGGTGCATAACTACCAATAAGCTTGAGGAATTCCTTGAAAACCCATTTGAAACTCTCAGTTGCCATTGACTACCTTTTGTGTGCGTTAGAAACAACAAAATGTTGGTACTTTTAGTATAGAATCTACTGTACTATAATTTCGTGTGATAAATCTTCATGTTGTATGAATATTAGTGGGTCATATATTAAGAAGGTGGACTGCAAAACAGTGTTATGGACACAAAAAAAAAACAAGAACAGCAAAAAGGCATGACCCTGTGATGATCAGAGAATAGACTGCTCACTTGTCTTGTGGAGGTCTTTAAAACAATACATTTTCCTTTCCTTTGTGAGTCTAAATCAATGCTAGCACAATCCTCTTCAGGGTTCATTTCCAAGATCTAAAATAGTTGAGAAAAGGGACATTTTCCTTTCCTTTGACTGTACTAGTTAGATACTGGAAAGGATTGTTTGTGCATGACTAAGATGATTAGTACAATTTTAGCAAACCAAACATGTTCATTTGAAGCTTTCTTTCAATAGAAATAGAGTACCGAAAAAATAACTATCAATGTATAAATCTTGAAATAATATGTTCATATAAATAACTATCAGAAAAATAATACTATTAGTACCTTGAAATAATATTCATATAAAAATAAGAATAACAAAACAGCTATAACGAAAGGACAACACAATATTTCTAAGGAACTCAAAAATTAATAGATGAGTAATTTCAAGTGTACCTACAAGGCTACAAACTAGGATATGGTAAGATCTTCCACTAACATAAATATAATGCTAAAATGTTTAACTGGAATCACACATGATTAAGAAATTTATCCAAATTAATTGTACTTTAATGGACATAAAAATAGCTTAATTGCAGTGTGAATAAAAGTGAGGCCTCTGGTAACATTGAAAATTAGAAAAGTAAAGAAAATGTTTAAGGAAAAACAGGAAATCTGTATAGAATATACACATGAAAATGGCTACAATGAATTCACATCACAAAGAACCAGCCTGATCTATCAGCATATAACAAATAACTATATCGCAGTAAAGCTCTGGTCTAATATAAGCCAAAGTACATCATGCTATATATTTAACTGGAACAAAACAAATGCATGAAGAACTTCTACAAAATTATTGTGCTTTCAAAATGAATGCGTAGCTTACCTGCACTGTGATTAAATGTAGAAGAAGAATTATATATAGGGATGAATGAAATGTCTTCAAATCAAAAGGAAAAAGGACAGATCTACATTTATATTTATAAGAATAAGAAAAGGAACATAGCTGGTAGAACACAACCAACAATCAGAAGGATGATTTTATGAAAGCTAAAGCAATAACCTGTAGGAAAATAAAATTGACTGATTAAGAAGGGAAAACAAGATCTGAATGAATGAGAAAGGAGAACAAAACTTTTTCTTTCTGAAAACCAAGACAGATAATTCTATGACAAATGAAAATGTACCAACCACAAAAAAAAAAAAAAAAAAAGAGGTTGGGAAGCAGCCGCAACGAAGTAGAATAAAGGTGAAGATGCTAAAAAAAAATGCATGCACCAGCTCCACATGCCTTCTCGGCGTGAAGGAGCACAGAAGCAGTTGCTGGGAAACCAAAACATCGCCGTACAGGAAAGGAGCAGGGAAATTCCAGGAGGAAGGAGACGGCGCACGGGCTGGATCTCAAAGAAACTCAGAACACTGGTCCAATTAAAAGGCCATATCCCCACCTTCAGGTAATTAGCTCTAGAAACAAAGATTTTCTCCGGATGACAAAACAAGCGGATTGGCAGCTTCATTGCAACTAAAACAAACTAAGAGAGAAAAAAATAATTGAAACAGGTAAGAACAAACAAAGAAGATATAGTAAAAACAAAAAGCTCTACATAACATGCATAATACATCAAAATAAAAAGTAATCCAAGTGAAGCATATAACAAAGGGGGGCGAACTTGTTACTCTAAGATTTCGGATCTGAGCATGAGTGTGGCGTCTGGCATCTGGATTCAACTTCGAAGAAAGGTGGGGGCGGCCGGCGGGGCTGCGTCATTGCCTGGAGCTACGAAAGCAGAGAGAAAGATACAGAAGGTGGACTTAAAAAAAATAAAACCAAAGTACAAAGAAAAGGAACAAGTCCGGATGCCTATACAACTGGAGTGAGGCACATTTTCCACCCGCCAGGCAGGTTTTGTCCGAACCAGGCAAAAGCAAAGTTGACTAAGTGGGACCTACGACTGTAAAGGTACTGACATCGAGGACAGGTCCACAACCAAAAGTAGCCAATGGGGATCACATGATAAGCTGGACGACCGCTGATGCTTTTGGCGTTGCATTTCAGCTCGGGTGGCGCGTGTTGACGAACTCCGGGTCGATGTAGCCGGCGGTGCCGAGCACGGCCTTGGTGGTCTGCCACCACCCGCCGTGGTCGCCGAGCCGTGCCAGGCCGAAGTCGCCGAGCTTGGTGCCGAGGGAGTCGTCCAGCATGATGTTGCTGGGCTTGATGTCGCCGTGCACAACCTGCTGCTCCCACTCCTGGTGGAGGTACCGCAGCGCGGATCCCAACCCAAGGATCACCTGGTACCTCTCCGGCCATGTCAGGAACCTCTCGCCGCCGTCGTGGCTGTGGAGATGCCTGTCCAGGCTGCCTTGCGCCATCAGCTCGTAGACGAGCAGGAGGCCATGGCGGCTGTCGCACCAGCCGAGGAGCTGCACGAGGTTGCGATGCTTGAGCCGGCTGATGATCCGCACCTCGGCCTCGAACTCCTTCCTCCCCTGCGCCGACGAGTCGGACGACAGCATCTTGATGGCCACTTGCCGCTCTTCGCCGGCGATTGTGAGGGTGCCCCTGTAGACGCTCCCGAAGCCACCGCGACCGAGCTTGCCGTCCTCGGCGAAGTTGTTTGTGGCGGCGGCCAGGTCACGGTACGCGTACCGTCGAGGGCCGCTGGCCGCCACTCCTCTCTCCAGCTCCGCCCTGCTGTCGTCTTGTTCTCGGAAACCTTCGTCGTCGTCGTCGTCGTCGCTGGTTCCAATTCCTCCCGACGATCTTCTTCTTCTCCTGCGTTTCTGCCATACCAGCATGGCCGCCGCTGCACACGCCGAGAGAAACAGCAGAGGCACAACCACGGCGATTACCAGTGTTCCTCCTGACCTCTTCTTGGGTTGCTGGACGCCTCCGCCCCCAGGTGTCAGAGCAGGCGGCGGCGGCGGCGCCGGTGCCGTTGCTGGTGGTGGTGGTGGAGGTTCCTGCAGAGTGGATGTGAATGACCATGACAGTATCTGGTGCAGCTCGCCGCCGACGCCCGTCGCCGCTGAGAAGCCCACGGCGACACGCTCTGGAAGGTAGCTCCTCAGATCAACGATGGTGTTGATGCTATACGATGTGCCGTTGATGATGAGTTGGACGGCGAGCAACTTGGTGACATTGACGTACGTCACGGTTGCCACCATGAAAGAACTGGCGGCGGCAGACGTGAGGTTCTTGGTCGGCGAGGTGACGTCCTGGGCTACCGTGGAGTTGACGGAGTTGAGGTCGATGGCCACATGGCTGAAGCTGATATCACCATACTCCGGATTCAGATAGGTGTCGAATTCGACGGCGATGACGGTGCCGTTGCCGGTGCCATTGGATCCCAGTGGGAGGAGACCCAAGCTGCCCCCTCCGCTGTTGCTGGGGATACCTGCCCCAAAATGCCCGAGGAAGAACGCCATGCCATCACCAGCATACGTCCTTGGGTCCTTGAAGATGCGGAAGGAGAAGGTGGTGGTGAAGTTGGCCGTCTCGCTGGTGGCTCCATCCCACAGCGGCACCGGCTTCATGAACGTGGCTCGGCCGACGCTGCCGGCGCTGCTCTGGTCAAGCCTGTTACGTGTCAGATCAAGTGTATCTTGAGTGAGCTTCGCGTCGCCGGTGCAGTTTATCAGCTGAGACAGATCAGCTGGGCTTTGGGGTTGGGAGAAGCTGAGGTTGAAGGACAGGGAGCAAGCGCGAGGGACATGAATGGACAGCATGCAAAGAGAGTAGAGGCTGCACAGGATGAGGGAGGGACGCCGCCAGCTCTTAACTCCCATCACTGCCGCCATTGTTTCTGGCTATAGCTTGCGTTTGGTTTGAGCGAGGTTTGGAGACGAAGGAACGGCTTAAAAATCTTTAGATGATAGATGATGTAGTGCCAAGCCGACAAAGCCCATCGTTGGGATGCATGTTTCAGTCACAGCCAAGTTGCTATACTGTTGGCTCTCAAAAAAAAAAAAGTTGCTATACTGTTCCAACCACCGGACGTACGTGTGTGACAATGATGCGAGTTAATAAGCTAGCCCAGCCGAGGAGTTGGTCGTCGAGCAAGTCGTCGCGGGAGCATCAAGTCGTCCCGCGGGAAACAAATATTTTTTAAATTATAGGAACCTATTTTTCGTGAGCAAAAAGTTCCAAATAGAAAAAAAAAAAAAGATGTTACCCAAATATCTTTTAGCTCGTCATCAGTTAATTTGCCGTGAACTCGCTCACGCTGCTTGCCTTGCGTACTTGCCGAGACCGAACCAACATAGTGGCGTGCGTGTGTAGCTAGTTTTATCTTATTACTGTCACATTCGATGCTATATATCTATTGGTATTTGATGCTCAAAGATGCACCAATGGAAGATGAAGAAGGTCGGCATGCAAGTCGTAGGGCAGATCTATATAAAGCTCTGTCCTGCATCTATTTTTTTTAGAAAACCAAGTGGAGAAATCACCTATTTATCAAGATACAATGAATCTATACAAAAGAGGAAAAAACAATGGGGTGCCATGTGCTTGATAATACAACGATGAAGATTTTCGCCTCATTTGATTAGCTGTTTAGTAATAAACTTTCTTTTATTTGATCAAGTACTATGGATTTGTCGAACGTTTATTTTATTTGATTGGCTTCTTTTCAAGCAGTGTGGTGGTTGCAATAATGGACAACTATATGTTTCAACCAATACAGAGACTGAAATATAAATACATATTCCATTTTTTAAAAAACATAGTACATACGAAGTCGGCCCACAAGCCATTATTATTGTTCAAGGATAGATGTTCCCTGCGACGATGAGTCTGCCTTACGAGATGGTTCACACTTTAGCTTCAGTCGTAGACGAAACTTCTATTCCAACCAACGGACGGTATATACGCTCGCGTGTAACAAACGACGACGTCAACTAGCGTATGACGACCACCTAGGTATGCTGGAGAGAAAGTCGTGCTAAGTCTATTCCGCGTGTGATAGGCAAGGACCTTTTCTTTTTGCAGACTGCGCGCTAGGCTAAGTGATGCAATTTATATACATCCAATTTGGTTTCAGTGTAATTCAACAGGGGTCAGGTGGACGCAAACTATTCTTAGTATCCATTAGAGTTTAAGACCTCCACTTATTAATTAGCATGGGTACTCAATATTTTTCTAAATTTATTTTAGGATACAAAGACTATTCTTTCAGTGATATACAATGTTAAAACACATTTGGTATTTCATTAATTTCAAGATCTGTCATCTCTAACTTACTCTTTTGAATGTGTTCGTAGGGATATGAGATCTATGTGCATGCTTTCATAAATTTTCACGTGTGGATTCATCACAAGCATGGAAGCACTGACGCCACCTAAAACCAAACCCCCCCCCCCAAACACCAACCCCCAAACACACATACACAAATGTTATTCGAAAGTGCTCAAGAGTAGGCATTATTGTCCATAGGCTCTAAACTTCAAATCTCTAAACCAACTACATTTTTGTAACTCAAATCACTAAAGTCCCAAAACAATCACCAAAATATTATAAGCAGACCAGCAACTATTGTAATCTGAAGAAATAAAAATAATAATCAAACAATGCAACTAGAAAATTGTTGTATAAAAAAAAAAAAAACACAGAACAATTCAGGGTCTTTCAATTTTATTTTTTTTATGGTATAAGTAATATAAATCCTTGCCTTGGTTGCTGATAAAGAACAATTCATATATAGGGATAAGTCCCTGTAAAATACAAGTCTTATGCAAATGGAACTATACCTCAGAAACTACTTGTTTTTTTTCTTTTTTGTAATACTAGTCCATCAACCCGTGCTGACACACGGGTTAGATTCTTTCGAGACACTAACTAATAAATATTACTTATATTAATTCATTTCTCTTCACTAATATTCTAAAACAATAGGCTATTATAGGTACTTTGTAGCCTATATTCAGTTTTGACAATCATCAGTTTGTTTCTTTATATAGCACCTCTTCTGCAATATATATTTGGTTGAAACATTTGTTTAAACTATGAACCTAAATTTTAATTCTTTTTCAAAATTTTAAGCTTACTGATTGCCTAGATATAATGACTATAATTTACAATGGTCATTACAGTCTACCAATTTGATGACAAAATGTTTTATGCTTTTATAAGAATTTTAGGATCTATCTTTTTAAATTTTTAGGATTGATATTTTATCTAGCATGAACGTCTTTAGTTGAAACATATACTTAAATTCTAATTGTTACAACTTTTATGTGATATATCATTAAAATCTATATTTTTTACTTTTAGCATGCATGGTCACACTCAAGATGTTGAATTAATAATATTGTATTAATATTATTTTATTAAATAAATAATCCATTAAATTGCTAATATTTATATATAATGTTATAATCAAATTATTTAAACTTATTTTAGAGGTAATGACTTGCAACATTTTTTACCATGAATATTAGTACAACTTATAGTGAAGTGTAAGTGTCATTATTATATGATTTGGTAAGTATATTTTTCCAAGTTCGATAAGCTTATAAAATAAATATTTATGCTAATGTATATATGTTTTGATGGTCTACACAGTGGAACATAGCTTTGTACATAATTTCAACTTAACACTATAGAAGTGTGTATTTCAAATAGCTTTGTGCATATATTGTACGTATGGATGTTGCATTATTTTACATTAGCATTTACATGTAGATTTGAGAGATTTTTGTTTTTTATAATAGATGAATTGGATAATTTGGGTACAAATTATACATGTATATATTACATTACATTACCTCTCATAATGCCATATGGTTAATTTGAATGCAAAGTAAGGGGTCAAAGCATTATCTTCCTTAATGATAGATAACTTATAAAAAAGAAACATTGTGGGATTAATTAGTTATCTTTTATAATTGTGGAAGTTTGACTTTTTCCATGTAGGCTTTATTATTGATAACTCCAGGGATTATGTCCCTTAATTTTCAGCATCATTCAAATTCAAAGAAATCTAACGGTTATTATTAAAGTGCACAAAAAAAATAGTCAAGGTCTATAAAAATTATATTATAATTATGGTATCTAATAAGACTTTTGCTTTTATTTTTTACAATTATTTTGCTAGCTAATCTCACCAAAAGTTTTAGTGATTTATACTGAAATAGTATAAGATAAGTATTTGGAGAAGATATTAAATTGTAATTATGAAAGCACCAAATTCAGTACATCCAAGGAGATAAATTAAATTATAATTATGGTATCTAATAAGATGATCATACCTTTAATCTGCGGGTGCGACCGCTGATGCAATAGATGCTGGACGTCATGGTAATGACGGCCTACGTGTGTTCGTATCTGTCCTACGCGTACGGCCGCCGTCTTGCAGCGACCTGTTCTTGTAGCGACGCTCGATCATCTAGCTGTTCGATCCATCTTGATCTATGGCCGTTGCACCCAACACCTCTCGACCAAATTTGTGACACCAGCTAGATTAGTTTTCCCACCCAGCATGCATGGAGGGTGATGTGAAGCCATCAGTCCTGCTTATATCTTTATCCCGCCGCTCCTCTCGATGGAACAAAGATGTCAGGCGCCGCCAAGGCTAGATTAGGGGAGTTGGCAGCGGTGCCACAGCTTACGAACGGTGTAGGCAAAAATAATGTATTTATTATCTTCTGTTTCTTTTCTTGATATATATGTAGAGTTAAAATAATAGATTTACCTTTAGTCAGAAGAGCCATGAAAAAAGAAAGCCTAAACCCTAGTTTGATTTTTGTTCGTTTCCGTGTTCATTATTTATCCGGAAAAATGTACCTTGTTTGTTTGTTTTTAGAGACTGTCTATGATATTTAATTAATAGATGACCTTTTGTCTATTTTCTAATCTATAGATTAATAGATTGACAGAGATTAACCAAGGTGAATATGAGTCCTCGTATTTTTTATTGGGCAAATCAATGGATATTGTTTAAAAAACCAATGGATATTAACTGCAAGATTAACAAACATGAATTTGTTTTAAAAAAGATTAACAAACGTGTGAGTCCTACCGATATATATATTTTACAAGTCACGTGATTAGGTAGGCTAACGTGATGGGTAATTTTATTTTGTTTTTTCTTAATCTATAATGGCAAAGGTGGGTAATTACTTCCAAAACAATTTAGATCCAATGGTTATGGATGTTTAGAGCATTTTGATTTGTGGTCAGATGTTTCTGATTAATGTGAAAATTTCTAGCATTTATCTTTTTTTTCTAGCGTTTTTGGTGAGAATTAACGTGGCGGCTTCATTGGGGCCTCTAATTAGTAATAGTAAGATAAGATACACAGGCACACAACAGCTAATTTGGTTTTGGCTATAAGTGTTGACATTTTTTAGAAATTCTTCCATGCATGATACAAACAATCATATCAATAACATAGTTACAATTCATTGTTTATATCTTATTGACGTTGTAGTACTTAAGTATATAGATAGATGGTTTCCCCATTGTTGAGCTTCTTCATGGAAAAACCTCAATGATAGAATGAAAACCTAATATGGACGTGATCTTGTAATCACTTAACCCAGCTTTTGAAAAGATTTTTCTCCATTCCTGCTCCTCCCGCTCAGACCCACCATATCGCATCATGTACATATCAAACAGCACTTGCGTCTCCGTGACAATATTGTCCAGTGATCCATAGCCGACCACAATGTTCATAATGATCACTTTTCCTCCAAAGCATCTCCGGGGCGTGATCTTGACAATAGATCTCTGCTCATTTATCATGAGAGAAATTATTCCTTCGTGAGGGAAAATATCACCACTCGGAAGGCGCCTTTTAGCGAGGCCAGAGTTCGAGCGCTAAAGGGACATTAGCGCTCTAAAATTAAGTCGAAATGATTATTAGAATCCTTTCTGCTGTAAATTTTATTATCACATGGTGGCCAGAAAACAATTTTGATGAAAACAATGTATAGTGTAATTAAATTGTTAATGATGTATATATGTATATAAGTACAGTATGGTATAGTTAGTTTTTCTTAATGTATTTTTTATAATTAAATAGTCTTTGCATTGATTATCGTAATGGAGAAAGATGAGGGGGGACAAGGGAGGAAGATGAGGGGGGAGAGAGAGGAGGGAGGGAGGGGAGAAAGAGGAGGGACAGAGAGGAGGGAGGGTTGAGGACAGAAATGGCGCCAATTGAAAAAATGAAAATTCAAATGAATTTTGGCGGGAAACCTTAATACAGGCGGTTCACATAACAAAACCGCCTGTGGAAATGGCGGTTTCTTATGTTAACCGCCCGAGTGGAAATGGCATTTTCACCGGGCGGTTTCTTAAAATGAACCGGCCTGTGGAAATGCGTTTTCACAGACGGTTTTTTAAGCAACCGCCAGTGAAAATGCAACATTTTTACTGGCCTCTAGCACTGGCGGCAGCCCAAAACGCCAGTGCTGAGGCGTCTACAACCGCCTCTACTAATGCTTTGTGTACTAGTGGATGGAGCTAACAAACACCTGCCAGCGAGAGGAGAGAAACTAATCATGGCAAATCGGGCTCCCAATATAATGTGGGCTTGAAGAGAGACAAAGATGATGTTGGGGCCTCGTGCGGAGAAAAGGACATAGGAGTGGAGATGGGCCGAGCTAGCTTCGGTGTCTGCCCACAGCCACTAGTACACAAAGTATTTGTCTTGACGGTAGGAATTTTTTTTCACCGGGCGGTTTTAGCTTAGAGACGCCTCGAAAATAGGCAAGCGAGCCCCAGCTTAAGAACCGCCCGGTGGAAAAGGGCTAGCACTGGCGGTTCCTTAAAAAACCGCCAGTGTAAATGGCCCCATTTTCACCGGCGGTTTACTTAAGGAACCGCCAGTGATAATGAACATTTTCACTGGCGGTTTCCTTATGTAAACCGCCGGTGAAAATGAGCATCATTTTTCACAGGCGGTTTCCTTATGTCAACCGCCTTTGTGGTGATCTTCTCCCTATATATACCCCCCCTCTTCCTCCCCACCACAGTCCAAACAGAACTGCAGCTCGAAAAGTTCTTCCATGGAGAAGCTTTGGAGGTCCGTATTTCACTAAATACAAGGGGAGAGGTTTTGCTCTTGATTTCTTCGGAGGAGGTGACTAAAAAAGGTTAGTTTATGTGTTTCTTGCCTCATTTTCTCCATTCTTGCTCAATCCCACCCAATTTTGAGATCTAGGGTTTCACCCCATGTGAGAGAGAGAAGAGTAGCTAGGTTTTTGTTTTTTCTCAATAATTCTAGTCACTATTTTTCTAGGGTTCCCTTTATTTTAATAATTAGTTATGTGAAGTTTAATTAGCTATTAGTGATATTTTCTGTGGTGATCCTTTAATTATGGTTTCATTAAAATTTAGTTTCTTATTTAATTATTAGTTTATGTGTTATATTGATGCTTGTAATTAGTTTTTGTTTAATTATGTAGTTATATTATGTTTAATATAATTTATAGTTTTGTTTTTTAAATCTAGTAGTGGTGAGGCTTTGATTAGGGTTTTATTATATAGTCTTCCTTTAGTTTGTATGGTTCCATCTAATAAATTAATTTTTTAAATTATTATGTTTAGTTCATGTAGTTATGTTTACTCTTATTTAATTATTAGTTTATGTGTATATTGATGCTTGAAATGATGGTTTCATTTACTATGTTTAGTTTATTTAGTTGTGTTTAGTTTTATTTAAGTACTAGTTTATTTGCCATATTGATGTTTGAAAATTAGTTTCTCTTTAATTGTTAAGTTTTGTTTTGTTAAATTAAGCAAAGTGGTTACACTTTGATTAGGGTTTCATTATGTAGTCCTTCTTATTTTTTAGGATTTCATATAATAAAATGATGCTTTAATTTACTATGTTTAGTTCATTTAGTTCATATTGATATTCATTTAGTGGTTAGTCTTCTTTTATTTGTCATATTGATGTTTAATTATTAAGCTTTGTCTTGTTAAATTATTTACTATTGCTTTATATATTTTTTTAAGAGGCGAATTTTTTAACTAGTTGTTTTAACTGTATGTGATTTAGCCCAGACGTGTGTTATTTAAGAAATATATAAGGGAGGAGTTATTTTCATCTATAATCCATTGAAGGCGTTTGTTGATCATCGTAAGGTTTGTTAATAATTATCACGTAATATTAATATCTTCTTTTTAGTGATTACATTATTTAAATCTGTTAAACTCTATAACGGGTAACAATGGACAGAGCATTCTGGATGTATAACTTAGACAGAGTAGATCCATCCTACGTACTTGAGGTCCGTAGGTTTATCGATGCTGTCAAAAATCATGCTTTCAGAACACGAACGAAGCACATATGTTGTCCTTGCGCCGATTGCAGAAATCTTGTTGTTTTTGAAGACACAAGTGCAATCATGGCTCATCTGGTCTGCCGAGGATTTATGAATGATTACTTGATTTGGACAAAGCATGGAGAGGGTAGCTCTGCAACGTATATAGCTCAAGACCCCGTGAATCTAGGTGGCAATGGTCCGTATATGCTTGTTGACGATGTATGCCGGTTCGGACACGAGGCAGAACACCATTGTCCCCAAAGAGAGCGAACATGTTGTGCCCGATGTTCATGATGATGCAAATGTTGGAGGAACCGATGCCAACCGAATCGGGTGGAGGATGAAGACGCAGAATTGATGGTCGCACTATTGCGTCGTCATACGGATCCATCAATGTTTTTCATGAAAGGGATGGAGGCCTTAGAGCAGGCGGCCAGCAGAGCCCTTGTATGCGATGAGAGTAAGGGTTGCACCAAAGAGTTCACGACACTACGGTCCGTGCTTAAGTTGTTGATGTTGAAGGCTAGGTACGGATGGTCCGATGCCGGCTTCGATGCATTATTGAGTACTCTTAGAGATATGCTTCCAAAGGAGAACAAAGTCCCTGCTAACACTTACTATGCAAAGAAGCTAATCGATCCGCTTACTATGGGTGTCCGTAAAATCCACGCATGCGAAACCACTGTATCTTATATCGAGGTGATTACAAAGACTTGGACAAATGTCCAAATTGTAGTGCAAGTCGGTACAAGACAAAAAAAAAAGACTATCTACAAGAGGAGAATGCAACTTCTGTTTCCAAAGGGAAGAAGAGAAAGAAGACCCAACAGAGTTCAAAACTCTCCAACAAAGAAAATGAAGAAGAAGACTATTATGCCCGGAGAGAAAGGTTCCAGCTTTGGTGATGTGGTATCTTCCTCAGTAGTTGATCGTCTGCGGTGTTTGTTTGCAAACCCCGATGATGCGAGCTTATGACTGGCATGCTTAGAGAAGCACAAAGTAGACGGAAAGCTTCGACATCCTGCCGATGGGAAGCAATGGCAAAAATTCAATGCTGACCACCCGGACTTTGCTAAGGAGACAAGAAATATTCGGTTCGCACTATGTACCGACGGAATGAATCCCTTTCGCCGAAAAGGAGCAAAGACGCATAGCACATGGCCGGTGCTCCTCACTATCTACAACCTCCCTCCACACTTGTTGCGGAAGCGTAAATACCTTTTGCTAACCATTCTTATTTCGGACCTACACAACCCGGTGTTGATATCGATGTATTCTTGGAGCCATTAATGGAGGAAATGAGAATATTGTGGGATACAGGAGTCACCATGTTGGACGAATACAGAAAGAGTCATTCACACTAAGAGCAATTATTTTTGTTACGATCAACGATTACCCAAATCTCTTTGTATTGTCGGGACAATTCAAGGGTAAGGTCGGTTGTGTAGTATGCTTGATGAAACCTTTTACGTGTCCCTCGGTGCCTCCAACAAGATAGTATACATGAGACATAGGCGTTTCTTGTCGAAAGGACACGGTACCGCTTGCGAAAAGATGGATAGATACTTTGACAATCACGGCGAAACAAGGTCCACCGCTCCATCGGGTAATAGTAAAGGTCAAAGAGTGTACGAGATAGTTAAGAACATCAAGTTTGTATTTGGCAAGAAGACAAAAGATAGAAAAGTAAGAAAAAATGTGAAGCCAACTCCCCGGGGCTACATTCAAGAAGATGTCAATTTTCTTCAAATATTTGCCCTATTGGAAAGAGTTTGATATACGGCACGCTTGCCGATGGTATGCACATCCGTAAGAATGTGTTTGAAAGCATAATTGGTACCTTGCTAGACATCAAGGGTAAGACAAAGGAAGGATTGAGTTCACGTCGGGACACGGTCAATTTGAAGATAAAACCGTAACTTCATCCCGTGTTGCTAGATAATGGAAAGTACCACCTCCCTGCAAAGAAGCTACAACCCGACTACAGATGAGAAACATGCGATGTGTGTTTGGTTGAAGAAATTGAAAGTTCCAAATGGATTTTGCTCTAACATTAAGAGCATTGTGTCAATGAAGGATCTTACACTCACCAACTACAACTCGCATGATTGCCATGTGATGTTGACAACCTTTCTCCCTATTGCCATCGAGCTATTAGCCCGGTGTTCTTAAAGATGGCAATCACACGGTTATGCTACTTTTTTAACGAGATATCACGTAAGGTAATTGACCGAAAGCGGTTGGAGTCTCTTCAGAATTCGCAGCTTGAGACAGTGTCACAGCCTTGAGATGTGTTTCCCACCATCTTTCTTTGATATAATGGTACACCTTGTCGTGCATTTGGTGCCACAAATACAGGCATTGGGTCCCATGTACTTGCATGAGATGTGGACATATGAACGTTTTATGTCAATACTCAATGGTTATGTATCCACTCGTGCTCGTCCCCGAGGCATCCATGATAGAGGGATACACTACCGAAGAGGCCATTGATTCCGGAGGTCCATTCTGTAATAATTTCCTAAGAGACCAGATTGCAATAGGTTTGCCTCCGTCCCGACATGAGGGTAGACTGCATGGGTGTGGGAGGATGGGCCGAAAATCATTCATCCCATTAGACTATAATGTAGTCCTCGAGGCGCATCATAGCATCATGCATCGCCTCGATAATGGAGCCTCGATCGGACAACACATAGAAGAGCTAAGCGATCATAACCCCGGGCAAACAGAGGATTGGCTATCAAAGGAACACAAGCGTCGATTCACTTCATGGCTAATGGAGCGAGAAGATTCCAAATGGAGAAACAATTGAGCAACAAACAATCAAGAGGTTGGCAAATGACCATCTAGGCAGGTCACATCATGGCGGACCTATGACATTAGTGGCTTCACGTTTTGTACCACTTCTAGAGACAAAAAAAGAGCATGGCGCAAAAAAAAGTGGTGTTTGTTGCGAGGCCATAGATGATTCAAATGAAAACGCTACATACTATGGCTTCATTGAGGAGATATGGGAACTAGACTATGATTCATTTAAGACGCCCGTGTTTCGATGCCAATGGGTTGATGACAAACATGTTACAGGTGGACAACTATGGCCTCGAGTTCTTGATATAAGTAAAGTAGGCTACAAAGATGATCCCCGGATCCTTACTATCCGTCTTTGCCGCAGTGTCTTTTATGCCGAATGCATCCTTTCTAAGGAAGAGAAGAAAAGTAACGACAAGACCAAGCATGTAGTTCTTCCTGGAAAGCAACAAGGTTTAGGAGTTGATGGTGTAATTGACCTAGATGGCTTCAACCATTTCGGGCACATGTCTCTCTTTGAAGATCATCCTTTGAAGATAAAGAATATTGAGCGTACCATCCCAAAAAAAATTCATTGCCATGGGTGCGCCACGATAGGGAAGGCGTAACAAAGAGTGGGTTAGCTAGATTTTATATTAGTTACATATCGATCAATGTCATATGTAATAATTTATCGCTTGTAATTTGTACTCATTAATTAGTCTATCTTGATATTGCTCTTTAACTTATTTAAGTCTTTTTCTTTCTACTACTTCAAGTCCTTTTCTTTCTAATTTTTTAGTCTTTTTTTATTGTACTTCTATAAGTCCTTTTCTTTCTAGTTGTTTAAGTCCTTTTCTTTCTACTTCTTTAAGTCCTTTTCGTTCTACTCTCTTGATATTTACCTTACATAAAAGAAATAACCTAAAAGAATTAACCTACAAGAAATAGCCTACAAATAACCTACAAGAAATACCATAAAACAAATAATCTAATACAACTACAAGAAATAATCTAAAAGTAATATATAAAAAACATTAAACCTACAAACAAATATACTACAAATTAACCTAAAAGAAATATAATAAAACAATTAACCTACAACAAAAACATTAAAGAAATATACTACAAGAAATAACCTAAAAAAGAAATAATTATTTAAGGTCTACAAACAAGTAACCAACAAACAAATAAATATAAGAAATAAAATAAAAAAATAACCAGAATAAATAAGTATAAGAAATAACCATAAAATAAATAGTCTAAAAAATAACCTAAAAAGAATTAACCTAAAAGAAATAAGATAAGTTAAACTTAATGCCATACAGGGAAAGAAATAGTGGGAAAAAAAATATTTCCACAAAGGCGGTGGACCTAGCCAACCGCCGGTGGAAATACATTTCAACCGGCGGTTCACTAGGGCGACCGCGCAGTGGAAATCCATTTTTACTGGCGGTTGTCTTGTGACAACCGCCCGGTGTAAATGTTTCTACTTGGCGGTTGTCTAGGACAACCTGCAGCCTAAATGCCTCCCCTATTTAAACCGCCCACCAGACTTGAAATTTTCACAAGTCCGGGTGGGCGCGATCTTCTTCTCGCCGTCGGCTGCCCGATTCGAGCGCCGCCGGCGAACCACCCTCCCTCTTCTCCATCTGCGCCGGCGAGGTCCGCCCCTCTTCCGAGCACCACCACTCCCGCCCCACCCTCCTCGCGCCGTCTACTCGAAGCGCCGCCACCGAAACTCCCTCCCTCCACGCCCGTCTACTCAGCGCCGCCACCGAGCTCCCGCCCCCACGCCTCCACGCGCCGTCGCCGCCCCCGGTCGCCCGTCGAGCAAGGTGAGAGAGGAGATGTGTCGCCCCTCCGGCTGTGTTGGTCTACGACGGCGACGGCGGCCCGACGGCAGCGGCGGCGGCCTCGGGCGGTGGCGGCGGCGCAGCCGCCCGCTGCGGGGGCCGAGCGCCCTAGCAAATGTTTAAAATGGGCCATTGTTGGGCCCAAAAGGCCCAACAAAGGGCCTTTTTTTTTTTTCGTACATAAAAATATCCAAAATAATAACAAATGTTAATAATAATCAAAAATAAATTGCTATAAATTATTTTTGTAGCATAAACAAATGTGTAATATTATTTTGAGATAATGTGCAATACTCTTGTGTGTAATATTATTTTGAGATAATGTGCAATATTCTTGTGTGTAATAATCAAACATAAATTGCTATAAATTACTAAGTAAATGTGTACATAAACAAATAATATGCAATATTCTTGTGTGTAATATTATTTTGAGATATTAATATTATAATATTTAGCAAATGTTTATATAAAAATTAATTGCAATACAATATGGAATATTAATCCAAATATTATTCTTTTGTAAATGTTTAAACAAAGAAATGGAATATTATTCTTAGCATTTTCAAAGATCTTATGCAAATTATATCCTCGCTCATGGTAGCTTGTAAATTATATCCTCGCTCATGATTGCTTAACCCTAATATCCTCACTCTTGTGTTCTATTAATTGACAACACCGTCACACTCCCAAATAATCATCGTGCCACCATCTTGTCATCGCTCCCCCACCGCCCTAGACTCAGTGACTCCTCCACGTTTTATCACACAGGTACATATCTCCTAAAGACTTAGTGTTCGTGACTTGTAGTTAGTAACTTAAACACTTTGTGTTATTGACTTAGTGACTTAGTGTTATTTAATGACCTAGTGACAAGCATGTTAATGGCCTAGTGCTTATAACTTATTGGTAATTTAATGACCTAGTGTTAGTGACTTAGTGTTAGTGACCTAGTGTTAGTGACTTAGTGTTATTTCTTAGTGTTAGGTCTTAATGACTTAGTGTTAGGTCTTAGTGACTTAGTGTTAGGTCTTAATGACTTAGTGTTATTTCGTAATGAGTTAGTGTTATTTCATAATAATTTAGTGTTATTTCCTAATGACTTAGTGTTAGTGACTTAGTGTTATTTCTTAGTGTTAGTGACCTAGTGTTAGGTCTTAATGATTTAGTCTTTGGGCCACTTTGTTGGGCCCTCCAATGGGTCCAGCAAAGGGGCCTTTTTTTTTTTTTATGTATTAATTAGTAATACTATTAAGTAATACTAAAAGTAATAATTATATTAATTAGTAATATTAGTAAATATTTGAAGTTATTACCTAATCGCATAGTGTTAATGACTTAGTTATATTTTCTAAGTGTTATTACCTAATGGCATAGTGTTAATGACTTAGTTTCATATTTAATTTGAAGTTATTGAGAAGATGACGTCTCCATCATCTAAAGACCATCGGGCGAAAAAGCGGCGTGCGAGTCACCCACTAAGACGCACACACCCCTGAGGCACGGTGAGTCTCACGGCATTATGAAGCCTTGTCCTTTTATAACGTAGAACCCTATCAAAGTAACTAACATAGTTATTGCCATGCATAGAATCAGTAAATCCTGTGGAAGAAGAAGAAGCGGCGTGTTGAGTCACCCGGCGAAAGAAGGACAAGAAGAAGATTTCTATGGTGACATGTTGGAAGAAGAGGAAGATGACGGCAACCGAAGTGATCCATGCCCTAGCATAGATAGACAACGCGAGAAAAGTGTTGACCCAGATTATAATCCGTATGATGAGGTATATATACTTAGTACATGAAAACTAATACTTTCCTTCATAGTATTATACTCATAATGATCCTTACACTCTTGAATTCCTTCGGCCAGGAGGTTTTGTCTCAAATGCGGGAAATTCTTGGGGAAGAAGAAGACGTGCCTCAAGACGAGGCACCACCGTAAAACGACCGAGACAACCACCTCCAAATCAAGAAAAAGAAAACAAAGTGACCGGAAACGTGGTGACCGAGGAACAAACAAGTGGCCGAGAAGACATACATAGTTCCTAGCGTTGGCCCAAAAAGGAGAGCCTCTAGTGTCTACCGAGGTGGCCGCCAAGATACGGAATGCGATTGGTTTTCCGGTGAGGGATAAATTGACATCACTATTGTGGGGATTGCTCCCCCCGGGTATCCTCGGTAGGGGGCTCGGGCCGAAGCGGTCGGCAAAGGCCCGGCCCGAAGACCATGCCGAGCGCTACCGTAAGACCGTGGAGTAAGGCGCAAGACTCGCATGCAGATATGATTCGCCTAGATCATCGGGTGATCGCTTACCTTGTACATAAGATTTCCCCGGTCGGCTAATTGATACGCCGATCGGGAAGGCGAGATTAGATTGATCTTGTAACCCCGCCCCCGACTATATAAGGCGGGCGTGGACCCTCCCAAAAACATTGTTCCCCGATCATAATCCACAACCGTAACACGGGACTAGGGTTTTACGTCACCTCGGCGGCCTGAACCTGTCTAAACCCGTGTCTCGTGTTACTTTCTTGCTCTTGATCTCGCGCACCTCACCACCCTCGATCTCATCTACTACCTCGGGCACCCCCCAAGGTAGGCTGCCGACCAGATATCGTCGGCATACCGGGCGCGCCCCGTAGGGGTGTGCGTTTCGATCCGTCGCCGAGCAAGATGGTTACTCCTTCTACCGTCGCTCTCTCGCCGCGTCGCATGACCTTCACCGCCGGATCCATCACGTGGACCGTCGCCGCCGAGCACGATGGCGGGGAGAACGGCCAACCCCGTGTCCCATCCAATGGAACCGGGCATGCGTCGGCCCCGGCCGACCGAGCCAGCGCCTCAAAGCGAGGCCACGGCGATCCTCCCCTGTGAGGGCGACAACCGCGGCGCCCCGTCGGGAGAGGAACCCGTCAACTCCGGCGACCTGATTGAGCTCATCGACCGGGTCGGTGGAGGCATACGCGAGTGCATCGAACTCGCCAAAACGCCGCGCAGCGGCTTTAGCGAGCACCCACCCGTCGGGACGGGATGGCAACCAGCGCGCCGCCGCCGGGCACCACGCCGATCCGACCACCCGCCGCCCGAGGCCATCGGCCATCCCGGTGAGGCCCACTCGACCTGGGCGTCCCATCGCAGCCAGGGCCGATCGACCCACCGGGTTTGGGCCCCGGTGGTTCTCGGGAGATTTCCTCCCGCACCCAAACTACTCGGCGGGACGCCATCGCAGACGTCCCTCGGAGGAACAGATCTACAACCATGGTGGCATCACCCCCGACCGCAGGTCCCGCTGGTACCCACCAGAAGTAGCACGGCGACAACTTCGCCCAACCATCACCGGTCGACACCCCATCGCCGACCCGTTAACATGGTACAGCTCCACCTGCCGGAGGACGACGAGTCACTCCGCACCATCCTCGAGGAGCAGCCCGTTCCGACTCGATGCCTCTCCCATCCGATCTAGATACATCAATCGTTGTCGGTGGCCGGAACCCTCCAAATGAAATTACATCCCTCCCGGTATACCCGGGCGCAGATCTTCATGCTCCGAGCGGTTTCGCGGACGAGGACCCACCGGCCGACGAGATGATGGACATCGCGCCGACCCGCCAGCGCCGCAACGCCGATCGAGCCGACGCCGCGTGGCTTACGAGGAACGAGAAGCGTCTCCTCCGAGATGCGGCCGCCCGGACGCCACCTCTACGTGAACTTGGCGGAAGAGTTCGCCTACATCGATGAACAGATCGTAGCGCCGACCCCCGAGCGCCAATCTCGCCGTCGCCGCCAACGAGCTTGAGGCGCTTGCCCCGACCCTCGAGGTAAACCGGGCTAAAGCTTTCATCAAGGCTGCTCAAGTGCGAGTGAACAAAGCTACGGGAGATGCCGTCCCATCCTCCACATCCGATCCGGCCCGCCACCGGTCGGGAAGATCCAGACGTTCCCGCCGACGCACAATGACGGGAGGTAGCGCAACGCACGCGTAACGAGGCGGCCACGACATGCCGATCCAACTATCAACCAGCCACCCGCCGACGCCCGCGGCGATCATCAATGCCGGCGTGACGCTGTGCGCCATCATCGACGCCCGACGCACCGATGCCTACAACGCCGAGATGGAGCGCCGCCGTCGTTTCGACGCCGAGCACGGGGCTCCGACCGCAACAGCGCCCGGTGATCGAGGGCCCCAAGCCCCTCTCGGCACGGCCAGTGTCCCATCGGTGGCCTCATCACTTCCGGATCCCCGAATGGTGGAGCCCTCACGACGGCAAGGCTAACCCCGAGCAAAGGCTCCAAACGTATGTCGTAGAAAGGCCGCCGCGGGGGAACGGAAGATACGATGGCAAACTACTTGCTCGTCATGTTGGCCTCCCCAGTCCCCGAATCGGTTCACGGACCGGAGGAGAACTCCATCGACAACCGGGCGCAGCCTCCTAAGCTCTTCGTGGACAACTACATGGCCACGCAGATCGCCAAGCCACGCGCCACGATCTCGAAAGGTTGGCGCAACGTCCCCAACGAGACGCCCGGCAATACATTCGCCGCTTCTCCACGCTGCGCACCAGCGTCGCCGCTAACGCCAATGACACCGACGTCATCACGGCCTTCATCCGAGGACTCACATACAGCAACTCCTCAAGGAAGCTCCACAGGAAACGCCCAGAAACAATCGGCGAGCTGATGAAAACCGCCGACGCCTACGCACAGGAGAGGAGGCCGAAGGGCACCACAGACCTGCGTTCTCGAAAGAGGCCCATGCCCCTCCTCCGCCGCCCGAGCTCGGCCCAACGACGCAACACCGACCGTAGGGATCGAAGGCCGGATCATCGCCACAACAACCGCGACCGCCGGACCGATACCAAGGACGCCGGCCCGACGTGAACAACGTCAAGTCACGGGTCAAGCGAAACCTTGACGCCGAGTTCGACAAAGTCCTGGATCAGCCATGCCCGATCCACAAGAACGCGACGCACACCATGCGCCAATGCTACGGGCTCGGCAAAGTTTTCCGGAAGAAGACATGAAGCGCCAACGCCGCCGTGATCGACGACAAAAAACGGCGGCGACAAAGAAGATGACCGAAACCAGGCGGTGCCATTGCCAAACACCGTCCAAAAGCGTGGCCACGATCTGCGGCGACCACACGCACTTGGAGAGCAAGAGGAGCAAGAAGCCGACCGCCGGGAGGGTCATGGCGCCTCCGACGAGAAAACTATCGCCGACCCCGCCTTCCTGCCATGGTCCGACCAGCCCATCACCTTCAGCCAGGAAGACCGGTGGTCGGACATACCATACCCCGGGCGTTTCCCGGTCCTCGACCCAGTGATCGGCAACGTCCACTTCAAGCGTGTCCTCATCGACGGCGGAGCTCCTTGAACATACTCTTCCCAAAGTCGCTCCGGGAACTCGGCATCCCGAAAGATGCCCTACGGCCCGGCCGAATCTCCGTTTCGGGGCATCATCCCCACAAGCCATCGAGCCGCCGGCCAAGTGACCCCTCCAAGATACAGTTCGGCACCCCAAAGCCGGTTCCGTAAGGAAAACCTGCCGTTCTACGTCGCGGACTTCGACACGGCCCATCATGCCATACTGGGGCGCCCGGCCCTGCACAAGTTTATGGCGGTCCCTCACTACGCCTACCTCGTGATGAAGATGCCGCCCCCGGTGGTGTGCTCACCCTCCGCGCCGACTGAGGAACGCCCACGCCTGCGAGCAAGAAAACTACATCATCAACGAGACCGCCGGCCTCGCCGCCAAGATGCAAGCGTGCCTCGCCGACTCCAAAGAAGTGCCGCCGGAAGACCGTGAGATCCCGGTCAATGAACCACCGCGCCTCCATCAAAAACAAGGAGACCAAGGTCATCGACTTGGGCACGGGTGACCCCTCCAAGGTCACTCGGATCGGCGCCAACCTCGACCCCAAATAGGAAGACGCGCTCGTCGGCTTCCTCCGGGACAACGTGGACGTGTTCGCGTGGAAACCTCCTAGGGACATGCCCGAGTACCGAGGAAGTATGCCGAGCACGCCCGGAAGGTCTCATCCTCCGCCAAGCCGGTCAAGCGAAGCTCCGCCCGATTCGCGCCGGACAAGAAAGAGGCTATTAGGGTAGAAATCAACCGGCTCTTAGCCGCCGGTTTTATCAAAGAAGTGTATCACGCCGAGTGGCCGGCAAACCCAGTCCTCGTCCGCAAAAGCAATAAAGAATGGCGAATGTGCGTTGATTACACCGATCTTAACAAACACCGCCTAAAGACCCGTTCACTCTCCCTCGCATCGACGAGGTCGTGGGATTCCACCGCCGGCCGCGAACTCCTCTCGTTTCTTGATCGTTATTCCGGGTATCACCAGATCGCCCTAAAGGAGTCCGACCAGGTCAAAACGGCCTTCATAACTCCATTCGGCGCCTATTGCTACACGACGATGTCCTTCGGCCTAAAGAATGCCGGGCGACGTACCAATGACAATTCAAGCATGCCCGAAGGATCGATAGGCATCAACGCCGAGGCCTACGCCGACGACGTTGTGGTGAAAACTAAAACCGCCGATAGCTTAATCGCCGACCTTGACCAAACATTCAAAAGTCTCCGAGTGTATCGATGGAAACTCAATCCAAACAAGTGCATTTTCGGAGCTTCCTCGGGAATCCCGCCGGGAATACGGTCGGCAGCCACGGTATCGAACCAAACCCCGAGAAGGTGTCGGCCATAACCAAAATGTTGCCGCCAACCAATATCAAGGAAGTACTGAAGCTTCGCCGCCGCTGCTTGGCAGCCCTAAGTCGCATACATCTCCAAGCTAGGAGAGAGGGCCATGCCTTTCTTCCGCTTACTCCGAAGCGTCCGACAAGTTTGTTTGGACTCCGAGGCCGACGAGGCATTCAAGGAGCTCAAGGTCTTCTTGACGACGCCCCCCAATCTTAACGGCTCCGCTACCCTACGAGGATCTCCTCCTTTACATCGCAAAGAACGAATCGGGTGGTCTCCACAATGTCGTCGCCGAAGCGTGGACGAACCCGCATGCATTCAAGGTGCAGCGCCCGGTCTACTACATAAGCGAGGTCCTGAACGAGTCCAAAACTCGTTACCCGCAAATACAAAAAGCTCATCTACGCCGTCCCATCGGCGTCACGTAAGGTGAACCACTACTTCCGTCTCACAAGATAACGGTGGTGTCCCAATTCCCGGTCGGCGACATCATAAAGAACAAGGAGGTTGACGGAAGAATCGCCAAATGGGCAGTCGAAATCGGGCGCTGCACACCGTTGAGTACGCGAGCCGCCCGACGATAAAGTCCCAGCTCGCCGACTTCATCGCCGAGTGGGACGGACATGCGAGAACCCGGGCCCCACCCCGAGCACCCCCAAAGACTGGAAGATGTACTTTGACGGTGCGCTAAATGTGAGCGGTGCCGGTGCGGGTCGCGTACTTGTATCTCCAAGCGGCGAGGAACTCCGATACGCCTTGAGAATACATTTCAAGGCATCTAACAACGCCGAGTACGAAGCTGCCATTCACGGCATCAAGATTGCTATATCCCCGGGGATCAAACGCCTGAAGTCTTCGGCGACTTCGGCGCCGGGTCGTCAACCAGCAAACAAAGACTGGTCTTGCACCAACGAGAAAATGGGACGCCACTGCCGGAAATCCGAAAACTCGAGAACAAATTCTACGGCATTGAGTTCCACCACATCGTGGCGGAAGAAAACTCGAGGCCGATCGGCTCTCCAAGTTAGGGTCTACACGAGCAGCCATTCCGCCAGCGTATTTGCGCACGATCTCCCCGACACCATCTATCGGCCAAGATGGAGCGACGCCCAACCCGACCATCTGCGGAGAAGGCGTCGCACTCGCCGAGGCCACCGACGCCAAGACTGGCGCTCCCGCTCATCGATACCTCACCAACTCGAGGTCCCTACCGACAAAAACCGGTGACAGCGTTTGATACGGGCGGAGCAAGCACTACGCCCCGGTAGAGGGCTCGCTGATGCGCAGAAACGCCAACGCTAACGTTCGCAAAAGTGCGCTCTGCAGCCCGAAGGCTTGAAGATACTAAAAGAAATACATGCCGGACTCGTGGAAGCCATTGCGCCTCGAACCCGGTCGGCGAGCCTTCCGAGCTGGATTTTATCGGCCGACCGCCGTGAGCCGACGCAGAACACCTGTACGACATTGCGAGGGATGCCGGTTCTTCGCCAAGCAGCCTCACCTCGCCGCCCACGCCTCGATGACGATCCCGCCGGCGGCCGCTCGCGATGCCTGGGACTCGACCAGATCGCCCCTTCGAGCCGCACCAGGCAATTTTAAATACGTACTGGTCGCCATCGACAAGTTCTCCAAGTGGATTGAGTACAAACCACTCGCCAGCTCGACAAGCAAGAAGGCCGCCGAGTTCTTTGAGGAAATCGTTCACCGCTTTGGCATCCCGAACAAAGATCATCACGACCTCGGGTCAAACTTCACGGGAAACGAGTTCGGGAGTTTTGTGAAGAGCGCTCCATCTTGGTCAAATATGTCTCCGTTGCGCACCCACGTGCCAACGGCCAGGCCGAGCGCGCAACGGAATGATCCTTGGACGCACTTAAAAAGCGCCTATACCAGAAAGGATGACAAGCACCCGGAAGGTGGCCGAAGGAACTTCCACCGGCGGTCGCCTGGGATCGCGCACGCAGTACCGGTCGGAGCACGGGGGTTTCCCCTACTACATGGTGTACGGGTCGGAAGCTGTCCTACCCGGGACGTCGCCTTCCGATCGCCAAGAGTGGAAAACTACTCCGAGGAAACCTCCGACCAAGCGCAGCGCCCGACGACGTCGACCGTGCAGAAGAAGAACGCCTAGCCGCCAAGGTCCGATCGGCAAAGTACCTAGAGGGCGTCCGTCGCTATTACGACCGCAACGTCCGGGAGCGCCCCTTCGCGGTCGGCGATCTGGTCTTACGCCGCCGCACGAGCTCCGCAGCATGCATAAGCTCTCCTCCCCCCCGGACGGTCCCTTCATCGTCAAGGAGGTCACCCGACCGGGTCCTATAGGCCGGTGGAGTCGACGGGCGCGATATCCCAAACTCCCGGCACGCCGAACACCTAATACGTTTTTACGCCTAATAAGTCAAGATGAACAAAGATATGTACTCTGTTTCCCTTTGTAATCCAAATATATATGATTTAATGTCTTTTTTGTCTTGTCTCTTTTTCTCCTCGTGCATTCATTTTTTTCATATGTGCTACCCACGCACTATACGCCAATAAGACCGCCAAGACGCACTTTAACTCAAACCGACGGAGCAACCCTGTTCCTGGCCCAAACCTACACGTGCTAGCGGCTCGGCGCTCTGCGTTATGGAAAGGCCAGCCCGCGGTTCCTGTGGGACCCCGATACCCTCTACGCCGCAATACAAGGAACATACCCTTAGCGCTATGAGATACTAGGAAACTTGGGCCGGTCCCAAGAAGACGACAAAGTCACACACCGCAGGGGCATTACGGCAAAAACACATTACATGCATAACAAAAAATGATATTAACATCATTTACGACAGCGTCTCCACACGCAATACATAAGTTAATTCTAACGCTCTTCTCCTAGGGCGCTGTCGGCCTCGGCGTCGCCCGAACAGGTCCAGGTCCTCCACCACCTTGACGGCAGCATCGGGAGGACTCGGCGCTCGGCTTCTCCCTCGGTCGGCGACCGACTTGGTCCGGCAAAACCCGCCTCGACCCGGGATAACTCCACCCGGGGATAGTGCGACGGACCAAGGCGCCAAGGTTCGTGCCGGCAGCAGCGCGAGGGCCGCTCCATGAACAAACACACGTGTTTGTTGTAGAACGGCCTGGCATCGCACTGAAGCGTGACACTGAGATAGCGCCCCCCGAGCACGCCCCGGTCGTAAACCCCCGTCCGGATCGACGAGATTCAACAAAGGGGGTCGTGGGCGATGGTGTCTTCCATCCGCTCCTCGGCGGCTGCAAGACGCCAGCTTAAGTCCGCCTCGCGCCCGTCGCGTTCTCCCTGGCAACTGCAGAACAAATGGTAAGAACCCGACAAGCCCGATCGCAAATAAAGCAAAAGGTAACGACACTTTACGTTGTGCCTCGGACCGGGCTGCCTCCGCCGACCGGGTGGCCTTGGCCGCCTCACGGGTTAGCTCCTCGACGAGCTGCTGAGATCGCTGCAGCCGCCTTCAAGAGCTGCGGCGAGCACAAGTCAGCCTGACAGAATACATAAGAGCGCCGGCGGGAAGGTAGAGGAAAACATACCGTCACCCGCGCACGCAAAGTGTTTGCCCGCGGCCCTTCGCTGATCGCCGGCGGCGGCGGCTCCCTCAAGCCGAGCGTTCTCACGCTCCAGCTCTTCCACTGCCGGGCGCGAGTCGGGTCGTCCTCCCACGAACGGCCTTCAGATTGCGCTCTAGCAGGCCGACCGACTCCGCCTAAGCTGGTCTTCTCACGGAGAAGCCGCCCGTTGTCCCTTCATTTTTTTCAGGCGGCCGATTCCGCTCAGACAGACGTGCCAAGGCGTCTCAGCAGACGGGCCAGCTCACCATGCATATTCTATATAAGCTCTGCAACACTATCAAACGCATAATATGATTACTTACCGTAGCTCGCGGTGAAAGCAGCGCGAGATCCGACGTCGGTTTTGATATTCACCGACGGCGATCTCTGCCGTCCACCACCTCCAATTGCTCACCTCGGGGTCGATGTAGAACGTCACGGCGGAAGCCGCGCTGGCTCTCGCGCGGCGCAGGCACCTCCCGCACCACTTCCTCCGCCTGGCTCCGCCCCTGCACGGTCCCCTCGCTGGCGCCGCCCTGCCGGGTGGATGACGGACGGGCACCGGAGCGGGCCGCCGAAGCGCCTCCCTCATGCCCCGGCCGGCTGCGAAGGGCGGCGGTCTCCGCGCCGAGCGAGGGCTGGGACTGCGCCCCCTCACAATCGGCTGGTCGGGAGTCACCCGCGCCATCGGCCGCCGCGAGGTGGGCTGTCCCTGGGACGACCAGTGTCACCCCTCCCCCACGGCGGGGTCCTCCTCCACGGGATCGCCGCAAATGCATTAATTCCTAGCCAAACCTGGACAAATACCGGGAACAAAAAAGAAACGAAGTTGGTACTTGGCTGTGTCGGACGGGCGGCCCGAGCGCGGAAACGCCGGGGCTCTCGAGAGCTGCCCGCCTCGGGTCGGTCGGGTCGGGCGGCACCGATGGCCGCCGGCCGCTTTGGCGGCGCCCCGCGTCGGCATTTTCTCAAACACGGCCGCGTAGCAGAGTCGCCAGCCTTCGACGCCGACCGACGCCGGACGCGCTGTCAACGTCTCGTATCCTCCTCGATCCGTCATCCGAGAGATGATTTGCTGCTTCCCCGCTCCTGCCTCGCCGATTCGAACAGACGAGGCGGGGGGGCACGGTCTCCCTTCTTGCGCCTCTTATTTGCGACGCCTCCTCCGAGCCACCTTCGCCGATGGGCCCTTGGCTGACGCTTGGGGACCGCCTTTCTCGGCCGCCCCTCGCTCATCAGTCCTCCGCAATCTTGCGGATTTCTCCATTGATCGCCGCCGATCTACACCACAGTCGGCCAGGTGTCGCCGGGCACATCCGACACATAAACGGCTCGATCTCGCATAAACGGGCGGCTTGAGCAATCGGCCAATCACACACATAATACTATAACAAAGCGTAAAACTCACCGCCGGGTCGTGGATTGCCCAGCTGTAGGGCTTCTGATACCCGAGCTCCTCAGCTGGGTACCTCCGACGAAAACGGCGTGAGCCGCCGCAAGAGAACCTCCTTAGAGACGCCTCCGGCTGCCTCACGCCAGGGGGGTCTTGTCCCCTGAGTACTGCATTCCTCGGTGCTCGCGCCCTTGCATGGCCGGATGCGCCGCAAAGACGAAGCCGATAGCCACCGCCACCCCCCCGCCAGTTCATGGGGCGGATGATGCCGAGCAGCTCCTCCACCGCACCATGTCGGCGGATGATGGCCGCCGACCGGTTCTAGTTGGCGCCCACCACTCGTTTACCTCATTGGAGATCTGTGGAGCGGGGTTGCCGATGACGAACCATTGGGTGTTCCATCCCTTGATGGAAGAGCCGAGGGCAATCCTGCATACTGGTTCCTCATCCCGTCCCCGAAGACAAAGATAGAGGCCACCAACCACCTTGGGTGAGCCGGCTCGGTGAACGCCCTCAGCGTAAGAGATGGCGGAAGAGGTTGAAGTGGGGAGGAATGCCGAGAAAAGCCTCGCAAAAATGGATGAAAACAGAGATGAAGAATGGAGTTGGGGTGGAGATGAATGAGCCGGATCTTATAGTACGCAAGAAGCTTCCGGAGGAAGGGGGTGCGCCGCAGCCAACCCGCGGCGGAAATAATCCGCAAACACTACGAGCTCATTACCGTTCACCGGGTGGGGAAGGACTCACCCACGGTGGGGCGCCAAATGGCCCGCTTGTAGCGCCTCGCCGGGCAGCACTCTGTCCGCGAACGAGCTCATCGAGGACCGCCCGCGTGCGAGTCGGCAGCCCACTCCACCTCCACGTTAGGCGGACCTCCGCCTCGGGATCTCCGCCATGCGCTTCGACGCCGCCGCCCAAGGAAATCCACGCTTTTTTGCCCTTGCCGCCCGCCATTTCGGATCTAGGTTTTCGGATCGGGAGCGCCCGGCGATGTGGGAGAGAAAGGTTGGTTGTGCGAGGAAGGCGAAGAGGCGGCGGGGTTTGCGAGGCGCCGAGAGGAAGGCAAAGGGTGTGACCGAAAGGCCATGCTCGGTCTTAAAATAGATGCTGACGGATGCGGTCTTCGGGCGCCGCGGCGCCGCTCGCCTTCCTTCCGTGGGAAACCGCGCCCGCGCTCTCCGTGGGTTATCCGCCGGGGCTAGACCGCGCGATGTTTCCCCAGAAGATGCTAGGCCCGATGGGCGGCCCACCGAAGCTTTGACGGCCGGTCGCAGCCCCGCACCCGACCCGAAACCAAAGTTTGGACGCTAGAAGATGACAAGCGCGTCTCTGGGACTGCACAAATCGAAGATTCAACAACTCATACTTTGACAAATTTGATCCCGGCACCAGCCTCATGCCTCGCCTACTACCGCCTCGGGGACTACGTGGTACACGCCGCCGAAGCGACCTGACGTGGTACACGGGACCCGTATGCCGGAGATCTCTCTTTTTTTTTTTTTCTTGAGCAGCTCGCGTCTCCCCGACAGTGGGGCCTCTGCGTTCCTCTCAACCGCAGCGACCGGGCCGTGGTGTTCCACGGCGCAGCCTCCGCCTCCCTCCAAAGACCGCATCGGTCGGCCTCGACGACGCCGACCACCACGACTGCCGGATCCGTTGATCGACTTTCACACCGCCTCGACACCGGCCGGAAGAATTGCCGGCACCAAGGAAGACGCTGAATGGTTCCCAACCTTGGGTTGAGACACGCAAGCTGCTTTCGGGACTAGCCGTGGGGATTGCTCCCCGGTATCCTCAAATGAGGGCTCTGGCCGAAGGGTCGGCAAAGGCCCAGCCCGAGAAGACCATGCCGAGCGCTACCGTAAGACCGTGGAGTAAGGCGCAAGACTCGGCATGCGATATGATTCGCCTAGATCATCGGGTGATCGCCACCTTGTACATAAGAGATTTCCTGGTCGGCTAATTGATACGCCGATCGGGGAAGGCGAGATTAGATTGATCTTGTAACCCCGCCCCCGACTATATAAGGCGGGCAGGGACCCTCCAAAACAGATTGTTCCCGATCATAATCCACAACCGTAACACAGGACTAGGGTTTTACGTCACCTCGACGGCCCGAACCTGTCTAAACCCGTGTCTCGTGTTACTTTCTTGCTCTTGATCTCACAAGCACCTCACCACCCTCGATCTCATCTACTACCTCGGGCACCCCCAAGGTAGGCTGCCGACCAGATATCGCCGACAACTATCAGTAGGTGGAAGGATGTGGATGCGGCTAAAAGGAAAGAGTTGTGGGACAAATTTATAGAAAGGTTTGTTTATCCTACGGGGACAGATGAGAAACTTGCGAAGGGGTATTTTTTCAAGCAGATTGCAATATCATTCCGAATCGGGCGATCCGAGATGAATACCAAGTTTCTCAAGCATGGGAACGACCCAACGAGCAAGTATAAGATCACACAAGCGCGCTAGTGGGGAGATATTCAAGGCGCAGAAGAACGACCCACCGCCAAAGCCAAGAGTGAAGCTGCTTCAAAGACTAGCAAGGAAGAACAAATACCACCATCACCTTGGCACCGGTGGTTACAAGAAACAAATTCGAAATGGCGGGCGAGAGGAGGAGAAGCTAAAAAAAAAGGGGTTCCTGTGCTATCGTGCAAGTTGGCGAGAGGTCGGCAAATTGGCTCGTGAGGTAGAGGAACAAAACAAACCTCTACCGGTATCAATCGTCCGTTAGACATCACAGCCCCAAATGATAAGATGTTGGAGCTAGCAAGGTGGATGTCAAAGAAGGGAAGCTCAAGCCACGAAGGAGAGAGACATCCCGAGTATTGGATTGGGTAACCCCGAGCATCCCGGCCGTGTACGAGGCGTCTCCTCGAAGATGGGATGGAAAGAAGGATTTGGTGAGGAGTGGGTGGGCATATATAAGAAACGCGATCAATATAAGGAAGACATGCAGCATTTCTTTGAGGAAAAGGCTAAGGAACAGTTCAGAAAACATGATGTCGACTTTCTAACAAATCCTCGATCCAAAGTCGGTGCGAAGTTAGCTAGTGCAGTGTCTGCTCAGCGAGATGAGCACACAAGGCCCACAGATGCAGCTCGTTCCAAAGACAACCCTTGCCCGGAGCTCGGGAGATGAGTCATAGAATGCCCGCTCAATCTGCTCCCTTTCCAAGTAGTGTGGGGTCTACGGAAACACACACCGCTATCCCGTGGATGACATCGGTGGGCCGACACCTTGCAAAATGCTCATACGATATGGTATGAAGCATCAACGTACAAGGGAGATAGCCACAAGCTTTGCGATCCCCCCTGGACGTGACTACCACGGTAAAACCTATACCGAAGAAGAATCGCAGGGGTAGAAGTGCGGGCGGTCGTCCCAAAACTACGAGGATGACATGCTAGAAATTTCTGGTCCCGAGGGTATTGAGACACTCGGACAGGCCATTAATAATTTCATCCCGTGGCCTCGAAGAGACGTCCGGTTGACCCAGCCACCATCTTCCACGAAGCCCCCCGCCACAAACTCGAGAGTCAAGACTGATCCCGACCGTCAACAGGATCCACCACCATCACCCCCCCCCGATGCACCACCATCACCCCCGCCGCCGATCCTTCAAGAACCCCACCGTCAACATCGAAACCAGCAGGATCTCCACCACAAACAAGTACACCAGTCCGTGAGCCCCGCGTCCCCCACCACCTCAAGACATGGAAGCATCGCCTTGGACACCACCGCCGCCACCAAAGAAGACCCAAGAAAAAACCACCAAGAAGAGAAAATTTTCTATTCCTAAATTGGTTTCCCCATACGAGCCGAAGAAGAAAAAACAATTGGCACCGCCAAGTTTTTAGAAGGGATTGCGCTTTCTCGCAAGTCAAGTACCGTGGACTTAGCCGAGCAAGAGAAGGCGATAGAAAGAAGCAAAGATCCGAGCACTAAAGATAGTGAGGCCATCATGGGATGACTACCAAAACGTCCCCGATAAATACGTCCCCGCAGAGCCTCTACTTAGTTGGGAGCGACTCCAAAAAGCTTCCCGCCGGTATAAAAAGACTTCATGACTGGTACATGCGAGCGGCTCGAGTCGGAATCAACGCAATCCAAGTAAACATACCACCAAATTGCTTTCATAAGTGAACGAGACACGGCTTTTCGTTGATTTTGAGGACATCCGGTTGATGTTCAACCTTAAGCGGCTCGACGTTCAGCTCGTCCACGCTATTTGCATTGTAAGTGTACCTCTCGTACTAACATGAACTTCCGTTTATTTTTATTGACTTCTATCTTGTGCCTTGCGAATGCAATATGATCAAGACGAGTTCGTGTACGGTCCCGGACTAAGCAAGAATGAATTCAAACGGATTTGGGTACCTAAGCCCCAAAAAATATGCGAGAATGAGCACATCTTCCGAATTGGTGATGGCAACGACAAATTGAAGGGGTTATCAAAGAAAGACAAAGCAAAGAGAATCAAAGATCCGAGAAGGATCATGAGACACATTACGCCACCTACATAGGCAATGCATTGCTCCAAAGACAAACATAGGGAATGCGTAGTTGCCCCTTATAACTTTGGGTAAGTATGAGTTCATATACATACATCGGCTTAAGTATCGGTTTATATAAATGCATAACAACTTCGGTTTCGATCGTGCGCAAATGACCACTTGGATATGCTTCTTTATTTATCCTAGGGACGGAAGGGTGCTGGTCTTTGACTCCGCCGACTACCCACCTCAAAGATATGCGAAATTTCAAAGCATCCTAGAACGGTAAGTCGATAAAATATAGCATGCATCTTTTAATCGATGAGAGTTTAAGATTACCGCTAACTGATTCTTTTTGAGATCATAGATGTTGGAGATTCTATAAACTAAGAGGTGGAGTGTTTGACCAGTCCATGGCGGGGAGGAAATAAGATTTTTTCACAAATGGCCGGTGCGTAGAGTTATGAATCAATATCATGCATGTTACATATATAAGATATTATTACAAGTAAATAATTCTATGCAATTTATATAGTGCCACAAGCAACCAATCGGTTCCCCGCAGACCGTGGATTCTACACGTGCGAGTTCATGAGAACGGCCGGACGGTACATCGGGAACCCCGATAAGGTACCACTAATAGTGACGTTTGTATTTATATCGTTAACAATGCAAAATTACTTAGACACATGGAAATATATATATAATGCTTACAAACTTCTTTTTTCAGGCGTATCAAGAAGCGGAGTCCGAAACCTTCGACGACAACACTCAGACGGAATAGTTGAGGATCTCTGCTCATTTATCATGAGAGAAATTATTCCTACAGAGGGAAAATATTTTCACCCGAAAGCCCCTTAGCGAGGCCGAGTTCAGAGCGCTAAGGGACATTAGCGCTCTGAAATTAAGTCGAAATGATTATTAGATTTCTCACCAATAAAAATTTTATTATCATATGGTGGCCACAAAACAATTTTGATGTAAACAATATATGATGTAATTAAATTGTTCATGATGTATATATGTATATAAGTATTGTATAGTATAATTACTTTTTGTTGATGTATCACATAATTAAATAGCCCGTCGTATTGATTGTAGTACGAGAGAAAGATGAGGGGGGGAGAGGAGGGAGGGAGGAAGGGAAAAAGAGGAGGACAGAGAGAGGGAGAGAGAGAGAGACAGAGAGGGCGCCAATTCAAATCAAAAAAATGAAAATTCAAATGAATGTTGGCGGGAAAACATTACCACCGGCGGTTCACCTAGTGAAACCGCCAGTGAAAAACAGAATTTACACTGGCGGTTCCTTATGTGAACCGCCCGTTAGTAATGGCATTTTCACCGGCGGTTGCTTATGTCAACCGCCGGTGGAAATGCATTTCCACAGGCGGTTTTTCAAGCAACCGCCAGTGAAAATGCGACATTTTCATCGGCCTTACCGCACAGCGGGCCAAACGCCAGATGGCGAGGCCTCTAGAACCGCCTGTACAAATACTTTGTGTACTAGTGAGCAATAACCTGTAGGAAAATAAAATTGACTGATTAAGAAGGGAAAACAAGATCTGAATGAATGAGAAAGGAGAACAAAACTTTTTCTTTCTGAAAACCAAGACAGATAATTCTATGACAAATGAAAATGTACCAACCACAAAAAAAAAAAAAAAAAAAAAAAAAAGAGGTTGGGAAGCAGCCGCAACGAAGTAGAATAAAGGTGAAGATGCTAAAAAAAATGCATGCACCAGCTCCACATGCCTTCTCGGCGTGAAGGAGCACAGAAGCAGTTGCTGGGAAACCAAAACATCGCCGTACAGGAAAGGAGCAGGGAAATTCCAGGAGGAAGGAGACGGCGCACGGGCTGGATCTCAAAGAAACTCAGAACACTGGTCCAATTAAAAGGCCATATCCCCACCTTCAGGTAATTAGCTCTAGAAACAAAGATTTTCTCCGGATGACAAAACAAGCGGATTGGCAGCTTCATTGCAACTAAAACAAACTAAGAGAGAAAAAAATAATTGAAACAGGTAAGAACAAACAAAGAAGATATAGTAAAAACAAAAAGCTCTACATAACATGCATAATACATCAAAATAAAAAGTAATCCAAGTGAAGCATATAACAAAGGGGGCGAACTTGTTACTCTAAGATTTCGGATCTGAGCATGAGTGTGGCGTCTGGCATCTGGATTCAACTTCAAGAAAGGTGGGGGCGGCCGGCGGGGCTGCGTCATTGCCTGGAGCTACGAAAGCAGAGAGAAAGATACAGAAGGTGGACTTAAAAAAAATAAAACCAAAGTACAAAGAAAAGGAACAAGTCCGGATGCCTATACAACTGGAGTGAGGCACATTTTCCACCCGCCAGGCAGGTTTTGTCCGAACCAGGCAAAAGCAAAGTTGACTAAGTGGGACCTACGACTGTAAAGGTACTGACATCAAGGACAGGTCCACAACCAAAAGTAGCCAATGGGGATCACATGATAAGCTGGACGACCGCTGATGCTTTTGGCGTTGCATTTCAGCTCGGGTGGCGCGTGTTGACGAACTCCGGGTCGATGTAGCCGGCGGTGCCGAGCACGGCCTTGGTGGTCTGCCACCACCCGCCGTGGTCGCCGAGCCGTGCCAGGCCGAAGTCGCCGAGCTTGGTGCCGAGGGAGTCGTCCAGCATGATGTTGCTGGGCTTGATGTCGCCGTGCACAACCTGCTGCTCCCACTCCTGGTGGAGGTACCGCAGCGCGGATCCCAACCCAAGGATCACCTGGTACCTCTCCGGCCATGTCAGGAACCTCTCGCCGCCGTCGTGGCTGTGGAGATGCCTGTCCAGGCTGCCTTGCGCCATCAGCTCGTAGACGAGCAGGAGGCCATGGCGGCTGTCGCACCAGCCGAGGAGCTGCACGAGGTTGCGATGCTTGAGCCGGCTGATGATCCGCACCTCGGCCTCGAACTCCTTCCTCCCCTGCGCCGACGAGTCGGACGACAGCATCTTGATGGCCACTTGCCGCTCTTCGCCGGCGATTGTGAGGGTGCCCCTGTAGACGCTCCCGAAGCCACCGCGACCGAGCTTGCCGTCCTCGGCGAAGTTGTTTGTGGCGGCGGCCAGGTCACGGTACGCGTACCGTCGAGGGCCGCTGGCCGCCACTCCTCTCTCCAGCTCCGCCCTGCTGTCGTCTTGTTCTCGGAAACCTTCGTCGTCGTCGTCGTCGTCGCTGGTTCCAATTCCTCCCGACGATCTTCTTCTTCTCCTGCGTTTCTGCCATACCAGCATGGCCGCCGCTGCACACGCCGAGAGAAACAGCAGAGGCACAACCACGGCGATTACCAGTGTTCCTCCTGACCTCTTCTTGGGTTGCTGGACGCCTCCGCCCCCAGGTGTCAGAGCAGGCGGCGGCGGCGGCGCGCGGTGCCGTTGCTGGTGGTGGTGGTGGAGGTTCCTGCAGAGTGGATGTGAATGACCATGACAGTATCTGGTGCAGCTCGCCGCCGACGCCCGTCGCCGCTGAGAAGCCCACGGCGACACGCTCTGGAAGGTAGCTCCTCAGATCAACGATGGTGTTGATGCTATACGATGTGCCGTTGATGATGAGTTGGACGGCGAGCAACTTGGTGACATTGACGTACGTCACGGTTGCCACCATGAAAGAACTGGCGGCGGCAGACGTGAGGTTCTTGGTCGGCGAGGTGACGTCCTGGGCTACCGTGGAGTTGACGGAGTTGAGGTCGATGGCCACATGGCTGAAGCTGATATCACCATACTCCGGATTCAGATAGGTGTCGAATTCGACGGCGATGACGGTGCCGTTGCCGGTGCCATTGGATCCCAGTGGGAGGAGACCCAAGCTGCCCCCTCCGCTGTTGCTGGGGATACCTGCCCCAAAATGCCCGAGGAAGAACGCCATGCCATCACCAGCATACGTCCTTGGGTCCTTGAAGATGCGGAAGGAGAAGGTGGTGGTGAAGTTGGCCGTCTCGCTGGTGGCTCCATCCCACAGCGGCACCGGCTTCATGAACGTGGCTCGGCCGACGCTGCCGGCGCTGCTCTGGTCAAGCCTGTTACGTGTCAGATCAAGTGTATCTTGAGTGAGCTTCGCGTCGCCGGTGCAGTTTATCAGCTGAGACAGATCAGCTGGGCTTTGGGGTTGGGAGAAGCTGAGGTTGAAGGACAGGGAGCAAGCGCGAGGGACATGAATGGACAGCATGCAAAGAGAGTAGAGGCTGCACAGGATGAGGGAGGGACGCCGCCAGCTCTTAACTCCCATCACTGCCGCCATTGTTTCTGGCTATAGCTTGCGTTTGGTTTGAGCGAGGTTTGGAGACGAAGGAACGGCTTAAAAATCTTTAGATGATAGATGATGTAGTGCCAAGCCGACAAAGCCCATCGTTGGGATGCATGTTTCAGTCACAGCCAAGTTGCTATACTGTTGGCTCTCAAAAAAAAAAAAAAAAAAGTTGCTATACTGTTCCAACCACCGGACGTACGTGTGTGACAATGATGCGAGTTAATAAGCTAGCCCAGCCGAGGAGTTGGTCGTCGAGCAAGTCGTCGCGGGAGCATCAAGTCGTCCCGCGGGAAACAAATATTTTTTAAATTATAGGAACCTATTTTTCGTGAGCAAAAAGTTCCAAATAGAAAAAAAAAAAAAAAGATGTTACCCAAATATCTTTTAGCTCGTCATCAGTTAATTTGCCGTGAACTCGCTCACGCTGCTTGCCTTGCGTACTTGCCGAGACCGAACCAACATAGTGGCGTGCGTGTGTAGCTAGTTTTATCTTATTACTGTCACATTCGATGCTATATATCTATTGGTATTTGATGCTCAAAGATGCACCAATGGAAGATGAAGAAGGTCGGCATGCAAGTCGTAGGGCAGATCTATATAAAGCTCTGTCCTGCATCTATTTTTTAGAAAACCAAGTGGAGAAATCACCTATTTATCAAGATACAATGAATCTATACAAAAGAGGAAAAAACAATGGGGTGCCATGTGCTTGATAATACAACGATGAAGATTTTCGCCTCATTTGATTAGCTGTTTAGTAATAAACTTTCTTTTATTTGATCAAGTACTATGGATTTGTCGAACGTTTATTTTATTTGGTTGGCTTCTTTTCAAGCAGTGTGGTGGTTGCAATAATGGACAACTATATGTTTCAACCAATACAGAGACTGAAATATAAATACATATTCCATTTTTTAAAAAACATAGTACATACGAAGTCGGCCCACAAGCCATTATTATTGTTCAAGGATAGATGTTCCCTGCGACGATGAGTCTGCCTTACGAGATGGTTCACACTTTAGCTTCAGTCGTAGACGAAACTTCTATTCCAACCAACGGACGGTATATACGCTCGCGTGTAACAAACGACGACGTCAACTAGCGTATGACGACCACCTAGGTATGCTGGAGAGAAAGTCGTGCTAAGTCTATTCCGCGTGTGATAGGCAAGGACCTTTTCTTTGCAGACTGCGCGCTAGGCTAAGTGATGCAATTTATATACATCCAATTTGGTTTCAGTGTAATTCAACAGGGGTCAGGTGGACGCAAACTATTCTTAGTATCCATTAGAGTTTAAGACCTCCACTTATTAATTAGCATGGGTACTCAATATTTTTCTAAATTTATTTTAGGATACAAAGACTATTCTTTCAGTGATATACAATGTTAAAACACATTTGGTATTTCATTAATTTCAAGATCTGTCATCTCTAACTTACTCTTTTGAATGTGTTCGTAGGGATATGAGATCTATGTGCATGCTTTCATAAATTTTCACGTGTGGATTCATCACAAGCATGGAAGCACTGACGCCACCTAAAACCAAACCCCCCCCCAAACACCAACCCCCAAACACACATACACAAATGTTATTCGAAAGTGCTCAAGAGTAGGCATTATTGTCCATAGGCTCTAAACTTCAAATCTCTAAACCAACTACATTTTTGTAACTCAAATCACTAAAGTCCCAAAACAATCACCAAAATATTATAAGCAGACCAGCAACTATTGTAATCTGAAGAAATAAAAATAATAATCAAACAATGCAACTAGAAAATTGTTGTATAAAAAAAAAAAAAACAGAACAATTCAGGGTCTTTCAATTTTATTTTTTTTATGGTATAAGTAATATAAATCCTTGCCTTGGTTGCTGATAAAGAACAATTCATATATAGGGATAAGTCCCTGTAAAATACAAGTCTTATGCAAATGGAACTATACCTCGAAAACTACTTGTTTTTTTTTTTTTTTGTAATACTAGTCCATCAACCCGTCTTTGACACACGGGTTAGATTCTTTCGAGACACTAACTAATAAATATTACTTATATTAATTCATTTCTCTTCACTAATATTCTAAAACAATAGGCTATTATAGGTACTTTGTAGCCTATATTCAGTTTTGACAATCATCAGTTTGTTTCTTTATATAGCACCTCTTACTGCAATATATATTTGGTTGAAACATTTGTTTAAACTATGAACCTAAATTTTAATTCTTTTTTCAAAATTTTAAGCTTACTGATTGCCTAGATATAATGACTATAATTTACAATGGTCATTACAGTCTACCAATTTGATGACAAAATGTTTTATGCTTTTATAAGAATTTTAGGATCTATCTTTTTAAATTTTTAGGATTGATATTTTATCTAGCATGAACGTCTTTAGTTGAAACATATACTTAAATTCTAATTGTTACAACTTTTATGTGATATATCATTAAAATCTATATTTTTTACTTTTAGCATGCATGGTCACACTCAAGATGTTGAATTAATAATATTGTATTAATATTATTTTATTAAATAAATAATCCATTAAATTGCTAATATTTATATATAATGTTATAATCAAATTATTTAAACTTATTTTAGAGGTAATGACTTGCAACATTTTTTACCATGAATATTAGTACAACTTATAGTGAAGTGTAAGTGTCATTATTATATGATTTGGTAAGTATATTTTTCCAAGTTCGATAAGCTTATAAAATAAATATTTATGCTAATGTATATATGTTTTGATGGTCTACACAGTGGAACATAGCTTTGTACATAATTTCAACTTAACACTATAGAAGTGTGTATTTCAAATAGCTTTGTGCATATATTGTACGTATGGATGTTGCATTATTTTACATTAGCATTTACATGTAGATTTGAGAGATTTTTGTTTTTATAATAGATGAATTGGATAATTTGGGTACAAATTATACATGTATATATTACATTACATTACCTCTCATAATGCCATATGGTTAATTTGAATGCAAAGTAAGGGGTCAAAGCATTATCTTCCTTAATGATAGATAACTTATAAAAAGAAACATTGTGGGATTAATTAGTTATCTTTTATAATTGTGGAAGTTTGACTTTTTCCATGTAGGCTTTATTATTGATAACTCCAGGGATTATGTCCCTTAATTTTCAGCATCATTCAAATTCAAAGAAATCTAACGAAGTTATTATTAAAGTGCACAAAAAAAATAAGTCAAGGTCTATAAAAAATTATATTATAATTATGGTATCTAATAAGACTTTTGCTTTTATTTTTTACAATTATTTTGCTAGCTAATCTCACCAAAAGTTTTAGTGATTTATACTGAAATAGTATAAGATAAGTATTTGGAGAAGATATTAAATTGTAATTATGAAAGCACCAAATTCAGTACATCCAAGGAGATAAATTAAATTATAATTATGGTATCTAATAAGATGATCATACCTTTAATCTGCGGGTGCGACCGCTGATGCAATAGATACTGGACGTCATGGTAATGACGGCCTACGTGTGTTCGTATCTGTCCTACGCGTACGGCCGCCGTCTTGCAGCGACCTGTTCTTGTAGCGACGCTCGATCATCTAGCTGTTCGATCCATCTTGATCTATGGCCGTTGCACCCAACACCTCTCGACCAAATTTGTGACACCAGCTAGATTAGTTTTCCCACCCAGCATGCATGGAGGGTGATGTGAAGCCATCAGTCCTGCTTATATCTTTATCCCGCCGCTCCTCTCGATGGAACAAAGATGTCAGGCGCCGCCAAGGCTAGATTAGGGGAGTTGGCAGCGGTGCCACAGCTTACGAACGGTGTAGGCAAAAATAATGTATTTATTATCTTCTGTTTCTTTTCTTGATATATATGTAGAGTTAAAATAATAGATTTACCTTTAGTCAGAAGAGCCATGAAAAAAGAAAGCCTAAACCCTAGTTTGATTTTTTGTTCGTTTCCGTGTTCATTATTTATCCGGAAAAATGTATGTACCTTGTTTGTTTGTTTTTAGAGACTGTCTATGATATTTAATTAATAGATGACCTTTTGTCTATTTTCTAATCTATAGATTAATAGATTGACAGAGATTAACCAAGGTGAATATGAGTCCTCGTATTTTTTATTGGGCAAATCAATGGATATTGTTTAAAAAACCAATGGATATTAACCGCAAGATTAACAAACATGAATTTGTTTTAAAAAAGATTAACAAACGTGTGAGTCCTACCGATATATATATTTTTTTACAAGTCACGTGATTAGGTAGGCTAACGTGATGGGTAATTTTATTTTGTTTTTTCTTAATCTATAATGGCAAAGGTGGGTAATTACTTCCAAAACAATTTAGATCCAATGGTTATGGATGTTTAGAGCATTTTGATTTGTGGTCAGATGTTTCTGATTAATGTGAGAATTTCTAGCATTTATCTTTTTTTCTAGCGCGTTTGGTGAGAATTAACGTGGAGGCTTCATTGGGGCCTCTAATTAGTAATAGTAAGATAAGATACACAGGCACACAACAGCTAATTTGGTTTTGGCTATAAGTGTTGACATTTTTTAGAAATTCTTCCATGCATGATACAAACAATCATATCAATAACATAGTTACAATTCATTGTTTATATCTTATTGACGTTGTAGTACTTAAGTATATAGATAGATGGTTTCCCCATTGTTGAGCTTCTTCATGGAAAAACCTCAATGATAGAATGAAAACCTAATATGGACGTGATCTTGTAATCACTGAACCCAGCTTTTGAAAAGATTTTTCTCCATTCCTGCTCCTCCCGCTCAGACCCACCATATCGCATCATGTACATATCAAACAGCACTTGCGTCTCCGTGACAATATTGTCCAGTGATCCATAGCCGACCACAATGTTCATAATGATCACTTTTCCTCCAGCATCTCTGGGAGGAATTGCTCTCTTGCACTGTTGAAGTATCTTGACGCAGTGGTCGTCATCCCAACAATCCAAAACATACTGAAACATATATGTATATAATAAATAGACATCATTATAATATCCACATGAATATGACATAATGACATATGCATAGAGCACTAGCTAGTACACATATATACTAGTACACCTATACTACCACTCATGATGAAGAGAAGAGGAGGTGATATATATCTACGGGATGGGAATATATATTATTTACCTTTAGGAAAACAGCATCTGCAGGTGGAATAGACTCAAACATGTCACCGGCGATGAACTGCACCATGCTATGATCAGAATCAGGCACCTTCTTGATGATCGCTTGTTCGAGATCTAGTACACTGCACTTGATGTGCGGAAAGGCCGTAGCGATCGCCACAGCGGCTGCGCCATGGCCCCCCTCCAACATCGACCAGCGAGCTGAGTCCACTGAAGATACTGGCGCCTCTGGCATCTTTCAGCGTGATGTCCATGGCGAAGTTGGTGTCCGCGACACAGGCTTCGTTCATGGCTTTGTTGTAGGCGGCGTCGTTCTTGGTCAAGCTCCATGGAGGCACACCAAGTGCCATCTCGAAGAGCGTCGTCGCCCCGCCATCTTTGAACCACTCTTCCAAGCTGAAGAAGGTTGAGACGGACGTGCTAGGGCGCGCCAAGAGGCGGAGCAGTGCCGACATGTCAAGCGAGGCGGCGCCTGATGCCTCCTCCTTGCCGCCGACAACGTGGACGCTGGACACGGGAGTGAGCGTGTAGACGGTCTCACTCTCACCATCGCCGCCGTCGCCGCCGCCACCGCCGGCGGTGGCACTGAAGATGCCGAAGCAGGCAAGCATGCGCATGAGCCGCCGGAGGTGCGAGCGCTTGGCGGGGTGGACGCCGGTGCTGGCGACGATGTCGGAGATGGTGGCGGCGCCGCCACGGCGGTGGATGGCGCCGGGGATGCCTAGTCCAACCGCGCACAGCAGCGCCGAGGGCTTGACGTGGTAAAGGCCGTGGTGATACAGCTCCACGTAACCTTGGTGCTGATGAAGGTGCTGGTTGTGCGCGGTACGCTCTTGTTGTTGCTCTGCATGGGCAGGAGGCGACATTTCAGGTGATGAGATGTTGTTGTTGATTAAGTTTTCAATTGTCAGGATGGGTCGATTAGCTCCGAATTTATAAGGCTCGTCTCGGCGAGAGTTTGTCATTGTTTCTAGGACTCTCGGAGTAAACAAAGTTTCATCTTTATGAAACCCATTTCATCCTATAAAATGTTTTTTTATCTCCTCTTCATTTATAATACATCACATCAGCTTATTTAATACTCATAAAACTTCAATTTAGACTAGCCTAAGCACATCTGGCAGACATATGGTGAGAGCTGGATTTTTTTTATTTTAACCCCCAAAAGATTATGCTATCTATTTAAATAATAATAACACGTTCATAACTAAAATGTTTAGAAACTATTGTTTTTGGACACACCACCACCGGACAGAGCATTTTGCTTGGCATGGCTGAAAACTGAGTCATGACAAATGAAGAGACATACGTGTCCGTTCTTCGTTGGGTACTTTGGATTTTTTTTAGAAGACTTTAGACTGTTTTGAGGTTAAATATAGGTTAACTAATGTGGATGTGGCGCGTGTAGTGATCGGCATATAATTGGTGTCGAGGTTGGTGTTATGGTAGCAGATTGCGGGGAGATGCCGAGATGCTGTTGCAGAAGCTAAGTTTCAATGATAATTTAAAAGCATATATAAAGTATTAGGTATACATAGACATTTAATTGTAAAGAAACAGATTTTGAGAGAAAAAAATATGGATTCCATACTGAAGGACCGAAAACGGCGACCAGAGGGAGGGTGAATGGGAGCCTCAAATTTCTTTCGAAACTTTCGACCGCTGTCCTAAAATCGAACCCCAAAAGCAAAACCACAAGCGAGCGGTAAGATCACGACCTAACAGGTAGGTGGATACCCTTGGAGATGTCCAAGAGGTACAGCGGATCAACCGAGGAAGATCGGAGACGAGCACTCGACGAAACTCCAAAAGCGAGGCACTCAATTCCTATGGAGAAGGAGAGAGTGGCCAATCCAAAATACTCAAGCCAACTTATGACAAGAGTACTTGGATACGAAGCACGTGATGCTAGGAACCCAACGCAACAAGCGGAACTCAAATCGGAGCTCGGACGATCAAGAAGTGAACAAGTCAGCGAAACAGCCTTCAGGCACTCATACCGGACCTCATACCGGATGTGTCCGGTATTCACGACTTCGACCGGACACACTCAGCTCATACCGGACCTCATACCGGACGCCGCCTGTATGCACCGACCCCAGTTTCAGCACAGAGCGACTTTGGGAGAAAAATGGAAAACCCAATCAAACGGTGTCCAAAAATCGTGAAATTGTAACCCTAGAAATTTCAGCTCAAAATTCCAAAGTTAAGTCTACCGGACGTGTCCGGTATTCACACCGGACGTGTCTGGTATTTGCGGACAGAACCTGAAAATTTTGATTTCAAAGTCAAGACTCAATCAAAACAACTCGGATCAACCTGAAATTTTGCAGAGGGGTTCACAAGATAGTTCTAAGACCACTCCATGAAGATCACAACCCCAAACTAACTGCAACTTCAAAAATCAATGAAATCCAATTTAAGAGCAAGTTTTCCCCGAAAAATTTGATTCAATCCGATCTGTGGATTCGTGAGGATTTAGATGAAATCCTTAGGTGGAAAGGATCAACTCACGACCATGATCAAGTAGAAACAAGTGGTTTGCAAAGAGATGAACCACAGCTCAAGAAATCAACTCAGAAACAAGTGGGGGAGAAGAGAAAAAACGAAGAACGTGAAGAACAACAATAAAAAACGTGAATTAACACATCAATCTGACTCCACAAGGAAACAAAGAGGATTCAGGACCTCCTTTCCCATGAGTAAACTTGGTTCTTATACTAATTGCAAAGATTAGTGGACCTCTCTCACTTAGCACCTAGAAGAGGGAAACCCTAGAAAGGATGAAGGAAAATGCAAATGGGAGAGGTGAGGGAGATGGAGCTCCCTCCACCTTACTTATCGACCGGGCTTATTTCATTTTTCCAGTTTTTGCCCTTGATACAACTCTGAGCAAACCACCTAGCCCTAGGGACATTGCGGTCCAACTCGAACCGACTCGATGTAATCTTTGATCCGACGGCCATCGCGCCTTCTCACCGGTAGCCGCCTCGACGCGAACTCCCCGATGCCGCCACGTGCCGTCCGTCCGCCTCGGGACCTCCGCCCGGGGTTTTGTGACTCAACCCGAAACCCCGCCGGGTGGTTTTGAGGCCCAAACCACTGCTCCACCGTTGGTTTTGAGGCCCAAACCAACAAACCGGCCCATGTCCTTGCACTTGTCGGCCCAAGCGCCAACAACGCGATCCCGCCCGGCGATTCGGGGTCCCTCGGTCCCAAGTCTCGATGTCCCGCCCTTTCACCACTCCCGGCCCATTCGGCGCGGCCCGCCATCACTTGACCTTCACCTCGCCGTCGGGCCACCGCCTCCATGCTCGACACCCTGCACAACACAAGCCAAGGCACATGTGGAACTCGTGGTTTTCACCACCGCCGCAGTAGCTCCCCATCCGAGATGCTAGTAGTTGAATCAATCATTTATCATCACAACTAAAGCACAAGTATAAACCTTGTGTTCACACATACATTATATATGAATCATATATAAGAGTTTATAAAGAAATATATTTTGAGAGCTATCGATAGTTCATAAGACCTACGTACTATTGTTCAAAGAAGCAACCTCGTTAGTCTCAGACTCTCAGTCACTTAAACCATCAACATATCTTGAGTGGGAGTCACAGTGGACTAGAGTTATTTGCTGCATACCATACCATGATAGTGCGTCCTCTACAAAAATTTGTGGATTGCAAAAATTACGGATTGCTATATATATATATATATATATATATATATATATATAGCTGTCTGCTAACACAAATAGCGGCCGTTAAGTTCAACTTGCTAAATCTAGTCCACTATGTTATAGTGGTAATGGTAAGAGGCCGCTACCACTGGTGTGGCCGCTATAACCACTATTTAGTACTATGATTGCATTGGGGACCCTAATTGAAAGCACTATATATGTTTGGTTTTTAGTAATTGAGTGTCAGCTAGTGGACTAACTTTTTTCTAATTGATGATTAAGCTAGGTGAAATCCACATCTTGCGTTAGTAGTCGCCATGTTTGTCAGTACACTAGGCGGGCCTGTGCTTGTTGTATATCTTAAACACTGTATAGGGCGTCCAAGTCGGCGCATCGATGTAAAAACTACTTTCTCATGCGTAAACCTTTTACATATTCGAGAAAAAAAGATGAAATCCACATCAAGGTGATGAAGCTTGGATGTGTAGTAGAGTGTGTTGTCAGATTTAGTATAGATAGTCGTACTGTTAAGAGTAGAACTCTAAGGTTTAAATGGTTATCTAAGTGCCATTAGACATGAACTAACTTTTCATATGCATTGGATCTAGTGACGTGAGAGAGAAAAATATTATTAAAAAGCTAACTCATAATCTAAGATGAAGATGTTGTCACCGGAGAAAACAGTACGTGCAATATTGAACTTCCTAAATGCAGCTATGACACTATTCTAGTGTGCTGGAGCTACGCGTTGAAAATCACCAGTTGTGGATAAGTAGGAACGACTAAATGCTTTTGAAAATGACCAGAACGTACGATTGTTTTTGGGAAGTAGTACATATACGACAAGGATTTGATATAAAATGAGGTGACTCTTAATGACCATACAGCTGCATGGACATGTGAGCAGTCAGCCTGCCTGTATATATATCCTCAATGATTAGGTGTGTTTATTGTACGTGGCCAAATGCAACACCAGAACAGTTTGCGTAAACAATCGCCACTCCTGCTCCTTTGCCAACTTGGCACTGGCTCCAATTTTATCGGATATACTTGAAGAGCCGTCTGTCTCTGATTATTAGGTGAAACCCTAGCTTTAGCTTAGGTTGGACGTACGTGACCGGGAAAGAACTCGAGCTGGCCTTACTACTTGATGTTGATCTATAATAAGACATGTTACTGTGTGCCAAACTTTAAGCTTTCGTTACAACGTACCTGCGTAAGAACTTGTTTAGGTGTACATGTTTTCACCTCAATCCATATGTATCACTAGTACAAAAATCATTTTTTCTGACACCTAGTTTTTTTTTTCACAGGCGGTTCATAATTTCATGACGCAAGTAGAAAAAATTCTGTGGGCCCATCAAGAGAACCGCCTGTGTAAATATGTTTACACAGGCGGTTCACTTAACCGTCTGTGTAAACTGTCCATTTACACCGGCGGCTTACAATAACAACCGCCTATGTAAATAGCATTTACACAGGCGGTTTGTATAGAGAACCGCCTGTGAAAATTGCACTATTTTACACAAAGCGGTTTGTATAGAGAACCGCCTGTGTTAATTGATTTACACAGGCGGTCCTCATTGTAAACCGCTTGTGTAAATAGTTTGAAATTAATGTTTTTGAGTTTTTCAAACTTCCTCGAATGGAAAAACTCCCAAAATAAAAGTTGTAGATCTCGAAAAGTTATGAAACTTTGTAGTTGACAACCTTTTCATTTGAAGTCATCTTTTTATGGAAAACTATAACCGAAATTTTCAAATTTGAAATTCAAATTTTGCAAATGACCTCGGATGAAGAAACACTCAAAATGAAAGTTGTAGATCTCGAAAAGTTATGAAACTTTGTAGTTCACCACTTTTTCATTTGAGTTCGTTTAGACCCTCAAATATTCAATTTTATATCGGGTTTGTATAATATGTGGGGAACAAAAATGATATTTAGACACAAGTGAGTGTGTGGTGTAGTGGTGAGGGAGGGATCGCGTGAGGCCGAGCTCATGGGTTCAATCCCACCGCCGCGTAGCACGCGATTTTACGTGAAAAAATGCGCGACTTCAATGGAGACTGGGTGTGTGCCTCTCCCGGTTTCAAAAATATTTTTTGCCTTTTTAAAAATATTTTTTGCTATTTTTTCGTGTTTTACGGGCAACAATTTTCACGAGTTAAGCTTTAGTCGGCCGCCTGTGTAAATGTATACATTTACACAGGCGGCCGACTAAGTGAACCGCCTGTGAAAACCGAATTTTCACAGGCGGCTCACAATCCACCGCCTGCATCGTGGTCGGCTTTGTATCGACCCCCGGTACACGTGCGGTGGGCTGTGCCGCCTGTGAAAATGCTTCTAGCACCGCCTATAAAAATGTTTTCTGTACCAGTGTATTAGAGTGAAAAATAATTTAAATTTTACTTCAAGCTACTCCGACATATATGGATTGAGATGGATATGAGTGCATCCAAATAAAATAGAACACTCTCTAGTCTTCTCTAAGAAGACATGCAGTTTTCTCCAAGGTAAACAAAAGGCATCCCCTCTTTTTTTTTTTTTTTTTTTTTTTTTTTTGGCTTTCGTCTACTGGGAACCTAGGAAAACACAAATTCTTCCTTTAGTTCTTGATCAAAGATCGTCTGAATATACTAGAAACTTACTAAAAAGAAAGAACAGAGTCCTAGATGACTACAACTGTGTAGTCTGCAGCTCTGGAGTTGAAGAAACATGTATGCATCTGTCTTGGAGTGCCCGACGGTTAGAACTCCATCAGTATACACTGGAATTTAGCTCTACCACCTCTGGATATGATCATTGATGCCAGAACGGCTTTTGGGAGCTCCATCGTTTTTAGGGAAATTATCATCACAGCATGTTGGATCCTTTGGAACTCGAGAAATGGTCTGATCTTCAATAATAAGCCTTGTAACCTTGCAAGATGGAAATTTTTTTCTTTTTCCAGAGAAGAGATTAGCTTGATTTGCATCAAGGCCAAACCCAACCTTGCAGGTTGCTTGAAGCAGTGCATAGAGAATATAGACTAATGTATCTTTCCTTCTGTCTTTTGAGCTCTGCAAGCTCTTTTTATGCACCGCTTGTGTATTTGTACTCCTTTCACCATTATTATTAATACAAAAGATAGATGGGGAATTTCAATTTCTCCGCTGATTCTTAAAAAAAAAAGAAAAAAAAGAATCACAGTTGTAGAGGGTCGCTCTGCAATTTGAAAGAAACGCATGGGGTTAGAGGGCGTGGCCGGCGTGCTCAAGCACAAATGGGCCGGCCTTCCTCTGAGGAAGAGATGTAAACAGTCGACGCTGTGAGCCTGAGAAAGTGCGAAAGCAACAGTAGATGCAAATTGGAAAGTAAACAAGTGCAGCTGCAGCACTGCAAACAGGCCCAATGTACTCCAAGAACAGATAGTTAATTAATTAATGTGCTTCCATTAGTGAGAGGCTTCGTTTCCATGACCCATGAAAGTATCAGCAATTGCATGACAAGGCACAGAATAATCTGTTAAAACTGAACCTAGAGAGTGATTGGTTCCAAGGTCCAGGCCAAAATCATTGAACCTAGACGAGTGGAATTATTCAGGTGACCCAAAAATATAAGGTAGCCGCAGTGCTCCTGAGGTTCTCATGAATCCGCTAATGCTAGCGAACACAGTACGTCGTCAGTTACCTTCTCCGTTACCCATCTCTTCTCCAGCTATATGTTGTCAGGGCCACTGGGAAGCGGTGCGTATCCATTTGGAATCGCACGAATTCCATCTTTTTTAACTGGTATGCACTTCAGGATCGCACCGACAATCAAGCTGATGGATCCAAGGCCGACACTTACCAGCCACAGCTGCCAGCTAAGTGGAACGGTGCTGGCAAAGGTGCCGAGAAATTCAATGATCACCACTTGGAATGCTGCTGTCACAGCTATGATTCCAATAAAGATCCAGTTGCTGAACATGCCACGGAAAACATTGATCTTCTGCATTTCTCTGCTGTTTATTTCATTGAACACCTGACGCAACATGATAAAAGACTCATCGTCAGACTGACAGATACTATGTTCTCCTACATCAGACAATATGGAAAATAGTTCACATTCTTGCCTGAACCAGTCCACATAAGTACACATTGTTTGCATTATATCTATTGAGTTTAGGCTGAAAGTGGAAGCTGGAGCTAGAAGAAAATAGTTTGAAATGACCTTGACCTCAGCATCACCATAGGCATTACAACAGTAAATGTATTGGTAATGGTGAATGCACTCACCTGGCAGAACACAAAGGAGTTGAATATGAGTGTATTGATAACAGATTTGGAATCTGCGCCCTTGATGTTCAGAAGACGTTCCCCACCAAACATGAGAACTCCAAGTACAACCAACTGATATAAACTTTGCCCAATGATATTTCGCCACATGACTTTGGTAATGAAACTCTCTCCACGCCCAACAGGCGGCCTCTTCATCATGTCATCGTTTGGAGGCTCTGTTGCTAGAGCTAAAGCTCCTAACGTATCCATGATCATATTGACCCACAACAATTGCACTGCTGTGAGAGGAGCACTTCCTGTAGTACAACATTCAAAATACTGTTACTCGATAGCAGATATCAAGAATCACTAACTGAACAGCCATGGCATTCCAAAAATAATATTATAGATAATTTCCCCACCTGTAATGCATGCTGAGACAAAGTTGATGACCAAAGCAACAATATTGACAGTCAACTGAAACTGCACAAACTTCTGAATGTTTATGTAAACCGCACGACCCCACCTTGCAACGTTTATTATGGTTGTAAAATTATCATCAAGCACTATCACATCAGCACTCTCCTTGGCTACCTGCAAATATGTAAGTTTATACTGTTATCTTTCAAGCTAATTCAAGGGACACACAGAATTGCTGAAGGGCAAGGTCTTGCAAGTGATTTCGAAACTTCTGATGTACCAGCTCCGTATTCAGTGAGACCATGGAGACAAACTAATTTGGCGTGAGATCATGGAGACAAACTAATTTGGCGTGAGATCATGGAGACAAACTAATTTGGCAGGACAGGAAATGAAATAGAAAATAACTAAATACTTTGTGAGCTATGCTCATAATTAAGTATTCCTGTCAGTTATCACTTAACTAAGTCCACAAACGACTGAATAAAACACAGTACCTCTGTTCCTGCTATGCCCATTGCAAGCCCAATATCTGCTTCATGCAATGCTGGAGCGTCATTCGTACCATCGCCTGTCACAGCAACCACCTCCTTGAACATACCTCGCAAGTTTGTCACAAGGGTATGCTTGTCAAGTGGTAAAGAACGAGCCATAACCTGCCAATGTTGAAAGATGCATAAAATTGAAAAAAAAGTGATGATATGTTCATAGATATTAGTATACGCGTAGGCTGAGGGAAACAAAATGAACCTGAATCTTAGGTATCAGGTCCCTCATCTCATCTGGGCTTTTGTTACGGAATTCTGGTCCTTCTATCGCTATACCACCATCAGTCAGTATTCCACACTCTTTGGCTATAGCTTTAGCTGTATTGATATTATCACCAGTCACCATTCGTACTACGATACCAGCAGAGATACAGGCCTTAACAGCATCCTTGACTCCTGGGCGCACAGGATCCTTGATGCCAAAAATAGATATTAGAGTAAAACCTCCTGTTGGACTATCTGAATCATCACTGAAATCATCCCCTTCCTTATATGCCAGGCACAATGTCCTTAAAGCATCTGAAGCAAAAGAGTTGATAGTACCTAAGACGTTCTTCCTCTGAGCTTCCGACAAGGGAACATTGTTTCCATCGCCATCAATCATCATGTCACACATTTGCACAATAATTTCTGATGCACCTTTGGTGTACCAACGGTATTTGCCATTGGGTAATGAGACCAACACTGCCATCTTCTTCTTAACTGAATTGAAAGGCTCAACCTTAACCTTGGTGCAGCTCCTGTCTCCAGCATCATGACGTCCTTCTAGTTTCAATCCAAATTCTAAGATTGCCCTCTCTGTTGGGGTTCCCAAAACAGTTTGCCCACCATCCTTGTCTTTGACTACCTCTGCACTAGTGTTCTCAAAAATACCCTGCAGAAGTAGGCCCAATGTGGCTGGAGAAATGGCAGAATTCAGATCTTCCAAACTGTTGTTACTGTCAAGTGACTTTGAAACTTCAGATATCCATATCTTGTCAACCACCATATGGTTGGTAGTTAAAGTTCCTGTTTTGTCAGTGCATATAGTACCAGCAGATCCCATTGTCTCGCATGCAGAAAGATGTCTTACAAGTGCTTTATCATTCATTAGCTTTTTCATTGCAAACGCAAGACTCAAAGTAACAGCTAGAGGGAGCCCTTCAGGGACAGCAACAACAATAATAGTGACTGCTGTTGCAAAGTAGTTTACTATGGTCAATGCATCTTTAGAATACCACTTGGACAGACCAACTGTCAAGCCTTTCTCGACAAGGAATCTAACCATCAGGACAACGAATGTTAATGTGGCAAACAGCAGGCCAATTTTCCCAATGATGGTTGCAACTCCGTTGAGCTTAACCTGCAATGGTGTCTCATCCTCACCTCCTTCACTCAACGTACTCATCAGCATTCCCCATTCAGTTCGCATGCCAACAGCAGTTACCAGCATCTTAGCTGATCCATCCTGGACTTTAGTTCCTGCCAAGATGAATGGCTTATCTTGAGAAATATAAACTGGTTCGCTCTCACCTGACAAGCTGGATTCATCAATCAGAAGCGAATATCCATGAATGTACAGTCCATCAGCAGGCACCTGGTCTCCAATTGATAGGTGCACGATATCACCAACTACCAAGTCATATATAGAGATCTTCTGCCGACAGCCATCCCTGGTCACCTGGATAAATATCTTCTTCTTCTCATTGTCTAGCTCCTTGAACTGAAGCGACTGCCTGTAGTCACTGATAGCAGTAACCATGACAACCAACAGAATGCTGAGTATTATTCCCAAGCCATCATACATGCCCTTGGGCCAACCTTCAGATGCCAGGCCAACTACAGCAGATAACAGAGCACATACCATAAGGATGATAAGAGTCATGTCCTGCAACGCATCCCAGACAAACATCCAGAAACTTCTTGCAGGTTTCTCTGCATAGCGATTGACACCATAGATGGTTTGCCTAGTATCCAAGTCGCTAGCAGCTATGCCATGATCAAACGATGAACGTATTTTTGTGGATATCCCATCTACCCCACCATGCATCTTCAAAGATTTCATATCATGCTTGCTTGTGATCGACGCCAGCTCATCTGGGTTGATGGAAAACCCAGCCTTGATAATATCATCAGTTACCCGGTACTCTTTTTTTGTGGCACCTTCACATCAGATGGTTCACAAGTTAGATGTAGTTTAGTAGAGCACCATGATATGCAACCCCCACTCCCCCACCCCCAACAAAATAAATGTAAAGCACCATAGAAAACACGCAACACACTAAGCTGTGTAGTACCATCGATGAAATGGAGCGCAGCCTGCTGCACATAGAGGGCAACCCGGATTTTTTCCTGGTGAATGAAACAAGGAATCAGAGCTTACCTATAAGATACATACTAGTTCTTTCCTTATCACAGACATAATGAGATATGAGATACAGACAAATGACATGAGATACAGACAAATGCACGGCGCTTGTAGTTTAGTAACAGAACAGCATTTCTTCTTGTATTAATATTTTTTTAAAAAAAATGGAACTGTACCCATACTAACTCTATGCTCCAAAGCTACACTATTCCGCAAATTGACTCGATACAAAACACTGGATTCTCCTGGGAAAGCAACAGGAAAAGTTAAATGAGTCATTTGGCACCAAATGAAGCGATACCACAAGATACGATTAATTAGTCCTTTTCTTGCAACAGACAAAAGGATATGAGATACAAACAAATGGACAGTACTTGTCATTTAGTACCATTTCTTTTGTTTTTTTCCCCACAAATGGATCAGTAACCACACTAAAAAACCTCCTAAGCAAACAATAGGAGAAGTTAGGTTAGCCATTTGGCATCAACCGTTCAATATTATAAGACGCTACTGATGACATAAAAAAAAAAATACAGAGAACTTATAGTTCAGTACTAACAGAGTAGCATTTCTTCTTTAATAATTTCTACAAAACAGAATCTATACCCACCCTATGCGCCGAACCTAGACGGTATACACTAGCCTTTAAATTAATTAAGTCGAACCAAATGACAAATGAGAGAAGTCATCAAACTTAAGACGATGGCAACTGCAGTCCTCATAAGTCAAAAAAAAAAAGATATATATGCCCAAAGATTATGCGCAAGTGGGGGAGCCTGCAGCGAGTGGACCAACAAATAGGATGTGGCCAGAACAGCACGTCAGGAGGCGATGCGTACTTTTCGTCGTGGCCTATCCTAGCTACATCACTGGGATCCGGGGTGTGCGATCCTTCCCGGAAGTTTCCTGGAGGTCGCATTCAAGCCCATCACTGCAGTTTGGCCCGCGAACATGTGAAACCCCGTCGTCGGTCCAAGAACGGAAGGGACAGACACCGCTCGATCGACGATCGTCTTCCCTCCGGGTGGGCTGGCCATCAGACTGAAACAGAAACGCTAAAAGCTGCCCCCTTTTGGCTTCCCCGTTCCCTAATGGTCCACTGATGATACAGTTGCGAATCGTAAACGAACAGGATTATAAAGTGGGGAAAGCGTGGTGTCGCGATCTGCAGCAGTAGTATGCAATGAATTGCCTTTACCAGGCAAGCAGATTCAGTTAGACGGAATGGACTAAAATTGTTCGTTCATCAAGTCAATTTATTAAGGGAATGGGAGTAGGAACGGTTAGGTGGGGGGGGGTGCTGGCTTGAAAAGGATGTAGCAGGAGAAAAGAAACGAAAAGGTAGAGATGCAGAGAGTAAAGTAGAGATCCTGCGTTGCCTCATCAGAGCAAGAATGAACGAAGACGAAGAGGGAGGGAGGTGGGGAACGAAGCAGAGAAGGAAGGAAGCTGGAAGCACTCCCCAAGCAGAGTGGTTGGGCCGGCGGCGGCAGGAAAAGGCCCCACCCCAATCTGGAGGATGAGGATGACTGGATGAGGATGAGGATGAGCAGGAGCAGGAGGGTAGGGTAGTGTACCTGTGTGGATCGTCGCTTGAGTTCGTTCTGCTGGCGCTTGGCGAGGTCGGCGACCATGCGGAAGCGGCGGCGCGGGTTCTTGACGACGGAGACGGCGTCCCGCCATCGGCGCAGGGCCTCCTCGGAGCGGTTCTTGGGCGGCAGGTCGAACTTGTCCTGCAGGTTCTTCTCCAGCCACTCCATCCCTCCGATTCCCTCCCGCCCCGGCAGGCAGGCACGCCGGCGCCCCTTCCCTCCCTGCTGGCCTGCTCTCCCACGCAATGGAGGCCGGAGGTGCGGGCTCTCTCTGCACAACCACAGGAGGAGGAGGGGAGAGGAGGGGAAGCTGAGCAGAGGGCAGAAGCAGGCAGAAGGCAGAGGCCACCACCACTCTGCAAGTGGTGCGCCTCTCTGTCTACTGGTATCGCGATCGCGAGTACTTTCTGCGATTAAAAAAGGAGAGGGACGGCCGCCCATACCACCGGCGGCAGTCCACCTCTGGCGGTCGCCGGTCGTGGTCTGCCGGACGTTGACTCCCCGGCCAGGGCCCACTTGTCTGCGCGGGCTTTTTTGAACCTGGACTACAGCTGTAGTATCTGAACGCACGTTCCAACACACCCCTACACACACCACACGCACACAGACGCACATCCTACAGCGTACGCTAGAACCCTACAAACTACACCATCACGCGTCCTTCCGGATATCGACGAAGTCCCACAGACTCCGCAAGTGACGGTCACGTCACACTAACATTGTGGCTCCACGCGTCCAACTCCATCCAGGACCTGCAGATTTATTTTTTGGAAAAAAATCCCCTTGTGCCACACCCGGTCGATCCGCTGGGATTCGAACTCGGGCGGGTGGCCTCCACCACCGGAAGAACCACCACTGCGCTACAAGCGCGTTGGCAGTCTGCGCGGGCTTGGGCCCAATCAGCGGGCGCCTCGGCCGCGGCAAGTGTCCATGTCCAGTGGCCACCGGCACACCGCCACGATGGCGCGCAATCTAGGACGACGTCTACGCATCTGCAACTGATTCCGACTTTTTTTTTATGAAACTTTCCGACTTTTTTTTTATGAAACTTTCCGACTTTTTTTTTTGGGAGGGGGGTAGCGGAATTAGTGGTACTGTTAAATGAATATTGATTTTGCTTAAAAGCGGAAATGGTATTGATTGATTAATTCTAATTATCATACGCTCCTCGATTTTGGCAAGGGATGATCGATGATTGCCTGCCATGTGCGCTGCTGCTGGTTTGGGTGGGATTATTATAACTGGAAAAGGAATCTAGGCCACGTACGAGGCCTGTTTAGGCTTTCATACATTGTATGCATGGCCTGCGGTTGATTTATTTTTTCTGTGTGCGTGAAATAAGTTATGATAAGTCCGTCCTTGTCCTATTGCCAAATACTCTCTGGTCTCAAAAAAAAGTAAAAAATATCTTTTTTACATTCCATTGACTATGTTCATTTGTCTTATAAGTCGCACTTATCAATCATTCGAATAGTATTTTTCTCTCACAAAGAAATCAATAGACTTATTTTATCCACCAGCTTATATGACCAGTCGAACAGCTCAAGTAAAATGATCTCGAGTTTCCACTAAGACCCTATTTAGAACAGCGTTTTTCAAAGTAGCAACTCAGCCTGGATAACGAGCCAACTCGGCTCGTTAGAGCTCGGCTTCGTTATGGCTCGCCTTCGTTCTGGCCCATAACGAGCCGAGCTCTAACGAGCCGAGCCGTAACGAAAGCCGAGATGTAACGAGTCGAGCTCGAGCCAAGCTATTAACGAGCGAGTCGAAAGGAAGCTAGCGAGTTTTGAGTTTTTCGTCTAGACTTACATGTGGCCCCGCTCCATCCCTCCAAATCAAGGATGCAAGTTCAAATTATTTTGGGTCACTCGGCTCGTTAGAGCTCGGCTCGTTATGAAAACGAGCTAGTAGACTGGCTCGGCTCAGCTCGCTCGTTAGCTCGTTCGAGCTAACGAGCGAACGAGCAGCTCGCGAGCCAGATCGAGCTGGCTCGTTATAAATCGAGCTAGCTCGTTATAAAACGACCTGACTCATTATAAAACGAGTCGAGCTCGAGCCGAGCCATTAACGAGCAAGTCGAGCGAGCTAGCGAGTTTTGAGGCAACCAAGAAAATCGCAAAATCCCGCCAAACGCCTCATGGTCAGCTCAATTCTCATGACGACAGCAGACTCAGCCACAACCAGATTGAACTAGTGATACTATGGTTTCACGTATCATAGGTCGCTCGGCGTACTGCTCCACGCTCGACAAACTAGTAGTTCTAAACAAAGGTCTAGAAAACAATATAAACATTTTAATTTTTTAGAAAATAGGTTTATTATGAAAATATATGTCGCAATCAATCTAGCTATACTTATGGATATTGTTTTCAATATATAGTTTTAGTCAAATTTAAAATTCAGATGCATGTAACGAGTCGGCCATGTCTAAGTTTACTCCCAAATTCTTGCGTTTGCTGCAGGCGTTGCGCTGCCGGCTGCAGCCTTTACACAGGAGGAAGAGGAATACAGGATTGCTCCACTTAACTAAGAGCATCTCCAACAGTTTTGCAAATGGACTTTGCATTCTTATTTTTGCAAAAAAATCTAAAAAACGTCTATTCAACGGTTTTGCAAATGGGCTTTGTATTTTTGTTAACTTGGCAAAAAGCAAGGAAGGACTTGCATATATGCACACCTCGTCCATGTTTGGCATTCCCGACGCTTGTGATATTTCCCTCCCACGCGCATGGCTCCTGCCTGCCGCCGCGTCTAGAATTTCCTTTTTTGCCAAGTGATAATGCAAAACCGTTGGAGATTGACTCTTTGGACTTTTGCCATATTTATTTGAGACTTGGAAAACTCCTAATTTTGTCAAACAAAATATGCAAAACCGTTAGAGATGCTCTAATTAACTCCAGGACGTATGTTAGGCTAATATTCGTTTGAAAACAAGTTTGCGGCTACCGGCTATCTCCTTGTCAATTTTTCCCACTCGCATCGGTAAAGTTTCCAGTTATTCAGTCAATATACGTGAGCTGTTTGTCAAGAAAAAAAAAAGCATCACAACAAGTTGGTTTCGGTCTACATATTCTCTTCGTGACCAAACCACTCTTTCGCATTGCAGAAAGCATTTTGATTTTGATATTCGTGTCCCCTTGGAACGTGAGTTTTAAAAATATATGAAAAGGAAATAATTTTCCTGAAAATTTTAAATTTATCTGTACGACTCCTATGAAGATCTTGCGTTCTAAACTATAAGGAAGCCCTCAGTATAAGGGGGTGTTTGGATTCCCCGCAAAAAATTTTCTCCTGTCCCATCGAATCTTGTCACACATGCATGGAGTATTAAATATAGTCTAAAAAATAACTAATTGCACAGATTGCGATAACTTTACAAGATAAATCTTTTAAGCCTAATTATTCCATAATTTGATAATATACTGCTACAGTAAACATTTGCTAATGACGGATTAATTATACTTAAAATTTTATCTCATGGTTTCCTGACGAGTTCTATAATTTGTTTTTTTATTAGTATCCAAAATCTCTTCTGACAATAAAACTTTTTCCACACCATCCAAACACCGCCTAATATTAGCACTACCAACAATTTACAAGGAGGCTGGAACATCAAATGCGAAAAGGACTCCGATTTCACTCCTTAAAATACTATATGTGATTTCTCCGTTTCAAATTATAAGTCGCTTTGATTTTTTTTTGTACATAGAATTTGCTACATATTTAGACATATATTATATCTAGATACATGACAAAATGAATGTATCAAAAAATTAAAACGATTTACAATTTAGAACGGAGAGAGTACCTTATAAGGATTATTTAGTGTAGAGGACGAATATTTGCTGCATAAATAAATAGATTTATTTACAAATGTGTATTGACTAATTTATATGTTTCTGGTTTGCTTCCTCTTCCCTTTAATTAAATAATATATACTACATAGTTTACTTTGGCCCCATCATGAACAAAATCGAGCATTTTTGCGATGATTTGCGGGTTAGCTGTATGTTTAATATGGAATGTAATAAGTAGATCAATTATATAGTCATTAAAAGGTTGACATGTAGCTGGATCAATTACTAGAGTCATTAAAGGTTGCTCCAAATGAATGCACATGAATTCTGGAGAGCATAAAAGGTCTCCTTCCTAAAAAAAAACACATCTCCATCTATTTTCATGCCAGTTTATTGCTTATACTATATAGTTTCAAACAAAAACACTTGCTCATGAGAAAAAAAAAGGGAGCAACTTAAATTGCTCTGTTTGCGGTTCAAAAAGATTTGGTAATGTTGTTGGGGGCTTCTTTGAAAATGGAACACAACGAGCCGAATGATGTTCGATGTTCGTGTGGGCCTAAGTCTGATGGCCACCAGCCCAGCACGGCAGCACCGCGCGCATTTTGGGCCGAGCGCAAGTGCTGCTGTACGCATCTTGGTATCAATCAATTATCATTGCTTGAAGAAAACGGAAACTGAGTACCAATCAACTAATTCTAAATGTCTAAGTATCAATCGCTCGTTATCCTCAAAAGAAAAAAAAAAGTATCAATCGCTCGTCGAATTTGTCAAGGGATGATGAATATGATTGCATTAACATGTGTGCAGTGTAGCTGCTTCCACCGTTGTGCCAATATTAGTAAAAGAAAGAATGCATGTACTGTAAGTGAAAGTGTTACGGGAAAGATTGATTGTATTCCCAGTCAATGCATGAGTACATAAGTACATATTGCCGGGGGTGGCTCATAAGCCAAACCGCACAGGCGTGTACATGCCACTAATCAAGGGCAGCCTGCTACTATAATTACACTTGCCAAGATTACAGCAGGCTAACACTCCCCCGCAGTCTAATCGGGAGCATCGCTAACGGTCAGGCTGGACCGAAACTCCTGGAACAACGAGGTAGGGAGTCCCTTCGTGAAGACGTCGGCGTACTGTGATGTCGTAGGAACATGAAGAACCTGAACGTGACCAAGGGCGACCTTCTCTCGAACAAAATGGAGATCGATCTCAACGTGCTTCGTCCGTTGATGCTGCACTGGATTACTGGAGAGGTATACAGCACTGATGTTGTCATAGTAGACCACGGTGGCACGGCGAGGCGGGTGGCGAAGCTTAAGGAGTAACTGTCGTAACCAAGTAGCTTCAGCGACACCATTCGCCACAGCACGGTACTCGGCCTCGGCATTGGATCGGGAGACTGTGTGCTGGCGCTTGGAGGACCACGACACCAGGTTGTCCCCAAGAAACACTGCATAGCCAGAAGTCGACCGGCGAGTATCAGGACATCCAGCCCAGTCGGCATCCGTGTAAACAACAAGCTCCGTAGGGGAAGACCGGCGCAGAGTCAGTCCAAGGGACAGGGTGCCCTGCAGGTAGCGCAAGATACGCTTAAGTGCTGCGAGGTGGGGCTCCCGAGGATCATGCATATAGAGGCAAATCTGCTGAACAGCAAAGGCAATGTCCGGACGAGTGAAAGTCAAATACTGTAGAGCTCCTGCCAAGCTGCGGTACTGGGTAGCATCATCAACAGGGGGTCCATCTGCAGATAATTTGGAGTGGACATCAACATGCGTGCTGCACAGCTTGCACGCACTCATCCCGGCGCGCTCCAAAATATCCTGAGTGTACTGCCGCTGAGAGAGAAAAAGACTATTGGCAGAGCGTGTCACAGAGATGCCCAGAAAGTGGTGAAGCTGACCCATGTCCGTCATGGCAAACTCATGCTGGAGAGCCCCAATGATATGCCTCAGAAATCCAGTAGAGGAGGCAGTGAGAACAATATCATCCACATATAGCAACAAGTAGGCAGTGTCTATCCCAGGCGATATATGAACAAGGAACTATCTGACTTGGTTTCAACAAATCCAAGGGAAAATAGATGTGAGGCGAACCTGTGATGCCAAGCACGAGGAGCCTGCTTCAAGCCATATAGAGATTTGTTGAGCCGACAGACAAAATCCGGACGAGAGGAGTCCACAAAACCAGATGGTTGTACGCAGTATACTGTCTCAGTGAGGGTGCCATGGAGAAAAGCATTCTTCACATCAAGCTGATGGATGGGCCAGTCCTGAGAAAGAGCCAGAGAGAGTACCACGCGGACAGTAGCAGGCTTGACAACTGGATTGAAAGTCTCATCATAATCAACACCGGGGCGCTGAGTGAAACCCCGGAGTATCCAGCAAGCCTTGTAGCGATCAAGAGACCCATCGGCACGGAGCTTATGCCTAAAAATCCACTTGCCACTGACCACATTGACGCCGGGAGGCCGGGGAACTAAGCTCCAGGTGTCATTGGCAATCAATGCATCATGTTCAGCTTGCATAGCAGATCGCCAATGTGGGTCAGATAGAGCATCACGGACGGAGTGAGGCAGTGGTGACATAGGCACAACGTGGAGGTTAAGCCGGTCCACGGGCTGTGCAAAACTGGACTTGCCGCGCGTGCGCATCCCATGCGCATTGGTGACGGGGGTGATGGAGACGGGGCGAGTTGCGGCCGTGCGTCCGGTGGCCGCGGTGCTGCTGGCAGCGGCCTGTGCCGGATGCATAGGGGCAGCAGCACCCGGCACTATGGTCGGCGAGGCGGCAGGGGCGCTGCTAGCTGCAGCGCCGGGCGGTGTAGCAGGGGTGCTGCTAGCAGCAGCACCAGTCATTGTGGTGAAGGGGCTGGGCGAGGGAAAAATCGTCCTCAGCCCAGCGCTCGGCTCAGGGGGAGGCGTGGGTGCCTCAACAGCCCCATGCACGACGTGAGGGGTACCTGCATGCACAAATCTTGCTCCAGGAATAGGAGCCGTGAGGTCATGTTCATCAAAAAGAAAGTCCAAGGCGGAGATGCCATGGGTGTGGTAGACATGTCGGCGAAGGGGAAGGACTCGTCAAAAACGATATGTCTAGAGATGAGAATGCGATTCGACTGGAGCTCGAGACACCGATAGCCTTTGTGGTCTGAGGAATAGCCGAGGAAAACACAGAGGGAGGAACGGGGTGCAAGTTTGTGGGGTGCTGTGGAGGACATGTTGGGGTAGCAAGCACACCCAAAAACCTTGAGATGGTCATAGGAGGGCTGGGTGGAATATAGGGAGGCGTACGGTGTCGAAAGGGCAAGGGTTTTGGTAGGGAGCCGGTTGACTAGGTAGGTGGCAGTGTGAAGTGCCTCAACCCAGTAGACCGGAGGAAGGCTTGCCTGAAATAAAAGAGAACGCAAAATGTCATTCATAGTGCGAAGAGACAGTTCGGCCTTGCCATTTTGCTGAGAAGTATATGGACACGACATGCGGAGTGCAACGCCGTGGGAGAGGAAGAACGTGCGGGCAGGAGAATTGTCAAATTCTCGGCCATTGTGGCATTGGACGCTCTTAATGGTGATGCCGAACTGTATGTGAACGTAAGAAAATTTTTTTGACAAGGTGGAAAATGTCTCGGATTTGAGGCGGAGCGGAAAATTCCAAATGTAGTGTGAGCAATCATCTAAAATAACAAGATAATATTTATACCCCGACACACTAACAATGGGAGATGTCCAAAGATCACAGTGTATCAAATCAAAATTATGACGAGCTCTAGAGCTAGATGATCCAAAAGGATGTCGTGTGTGACGGCCAAGTTGACACGCATGACAAACATGATGGTCATCTTTATTACACGAGATAACACTGGAACTAATAAGCTTGGACAAAGCTTCACGCCCAAGATGTCCGAGACGACGATGCCAAAGCGAGGTAGGTGCAGCGATGAATGTGGAGGTGCTGGTGGCAGACGGGTGGAACGGGTAGAGGTCGCCAGAGCTATTGCACCTGGCGATCACGTTCTTGGTTTGCAAATCCTTCACAGAAAGGCCAAACGGATCAAATTCAATGGAACAATTGTTGTCGGTGGTGAAGCGACGAATAGAAATAAGATTTTTAATAATATGAGGGGACACCAAAACATCGTTAAGGACAAGGTTATGATGTGGAAAAGAAAAAGTGTGTGATCTGATGGCTGTGACAGGAAGATGTGCACCATTGCCAACAATGATAGATGAAGGTGTAAACGATGATGGCAAGTAAGTGATGGAGAGATTACCAGCGTCCGCAGTCATGTGTGAACCGGCACCGGAGTCGACGTACCATTCAGAGGATGCCGGCGGAGTGAGCGTCATGGTGTTGAAGGACTGCGCGAGGGAGTCTGCATTCCAGGCACCTCCATGTGTGGGGTTCCAGGGTGCCGCTCCGGGCATCTGATAAGCTGGCATGGGCCCCTGGAATGCTGCTGGTGAGGGCGCAGCTCCCCTGTAGACGTACTGCGGTGGCGGTGCAGTGTAGCCGGTCCCGTAGGTGTGCCCGCCTAGAATGCCGTACTGAGGAACAGTAGTGAACGCCGGCGGCGGTGGTGGTCGACGCCCGTAGGGCCACATCTGCAGCGTGCCGGCCCACGGGTGTGCGAAGGAGGGGTGCACACCGTGAGCACCACCAGTGGGGGGGGGCCGCCAAGAATCCCGAACGCCGGGTGGTGCGCCACCAGGCGCGAGCTGGGCACCGCCACGCCCACCGCGCCGCCGCAGCGGCGGTTGTTGCGCTGGCCACTAGTGGCGCCCTGGGCGCCCGGGATGACGAGTAGGAGCCTGCGGTGCTCCAGGGCGCGAGGCCGCAGGTGACGCCGAGGGGCCAGCGCTACCGACGTGGCGTGGCGAGGAGGGCCGACCGCGGGCGAGGGTGGCCGGCGTCAATCTCCATCTCCTCCAGCAGGAGATGTGTCCGAAGCTTCGCAAAGGTCGGGAACGGGCGATGCAGCTTGAGGATGGAGACCATGTGGCAAAATTTGCCGCTCAATCCACGAAGCATCGTGAACACGAGCTGCCGGTCGCCAATGGGGTCACCAAACTCGGCGAGGGTCACGGCCATGGTTTCAAGGCGACGGCAGTAGTCGGTGATCGTCAGCGAGTCCTGACAGAAGTTGCGGAACTGCGTCTCGAGGAGAAGGGCACGGGACTCCTTCTGCCCGAGGAACTCATCCTCAAGGAAGCACCAGGCCTCGCGGGCGGCACACTGCCGCAGCATGAGCGACTGCTGCAGGTCAGCGGAGATGGTGCCGTAAATCCACGTCATGACGACGCAGTCCGCCTGCACCCATGCCGGCCGCGTGAGAAACGCCTCGTCCTGGAGAACGTGGCGGGTCAGGGCGTACTTGCCGAGGACGGTGAGGAAGAGGCCGCGCCATTTGGTGTAGGTGTTCGTGGCGTGGTCGAGGACGATGGGGATGAGAGCCTTGACGTTGACGACGGCGGTGGCCTGCGCCAGAGCGCCTCGTCGGGCGGCTTCATACTCGCCGAGGGCGACAACACAAAGGCATGGCGCGACGCGCTTCTCAGCGCGCTGGCCTCCTCGGGCGCCGCCGGGCTTCAGCGAGACGGGCGTGCCGCGCAGCAGCCTTGGCCGCGTCCTCCGCGGGCGTGGTGTCGTCGTCGTCCCGCCATTGCGAGGAGGACGCGGTAGGGCCGAACCGGATCAGCGACGGCACCCGGCTGGGGTAGCGACGGGTAGGCGATCGGGTTCGGGAGCTGGCGAAGCGGGATCGGCGACCGTAGGGGCGGGCGACCAGGCAGTCAGAAGGAGGACGGTGCGGGTGATGGGATCGGCGGCGCCCCAGGCGACAAAGTCAGCGGCTGGTGCGGCGATCGGATCAGCGGCGGCGTGGTCGAGGGTTGCAGAAGTGTAGCGGATCGGAACCGCGGTTGATACCATGAAAGTGTTACGGGAAAGATTGATTGTATTCCCAGTCAATGCATGAGTACATAAGTACATATTGCCGGGGGTGGCTCACAAGCCAAACCGCACAGGCGTGTACATGCCACTAATCAAGGGCAGCCTACTATAATTACACTTGCCAAGATTACAACAGGCTAACAGTAAGCATGCCGGTAATCACTGCTGGGTGGGGTTGAACTTTCGGAAACATAAATTCATTTCAAAACAAGTTTGGGGCTAACATATTATCTCCCTGTTAACTGTTTCTCTTTAACCTATAAAACCGGGGGAAACTTTTTATTTGAATATTTGCAAGATACTACTTTCTTAGAAAACTTTTTATTTGAATATTATCTCCCCGTCAACTCTCTTGCTCCACCACCCACAAATATGCATTCCAAACCTTCAACCGAATTCTATTTTGACCAAATATTTGGTAGTTTATAAGATTGCCAGGTCAAAAATACATAATGCAAAGCATCATATACTTTTGGTTTTGAGATATAAAGCTATTCACAGTATAGGTACAATTCAGATGAAAATCAATTTCTAAATATTTGTGTAATTCAAAGTGCTTGTAATGCTGATGTATCAGCTATTATCTAATATAATTCTTTTTCATAAAAAAAACATGTTAGAAAATTGAAAGCCTCATGATGGAAGCTATAAGCGCTGCGGCCTTCTTAATTATTAGCCAATATTTGTTTGATTCCATGTCTCATTGATTGGCCTTCCTTTCTAGCAGGGAGGGGTACTTTTTACCAAAAACCAAGCACTAAACAGAGTTGAACTTTGTGTTCTGTTTTTTTGTGTTGGCTTTTGTTTTTATTTGTGGGAACTTCCAAACTAACCAAACCCTCAAACTCGACTGGTTTTCACTGTCGGCAAATAGCAGCCTTTTGTTTCCACCACCGTGCCTTTCTTGGCCCACCTTCCAGGGAAGCACCGTAGCAAAGGCGCCACCATAGGCCTTGTGAAACTGACTTGTATTTCTCCAGTAGGCGCTAGGGCAGTACCACCAGAGCTCATGGACACGTGGCAGTGATAAGAGTTACATGAGAAAATTCAAATTGAGGCATCTATGAGAACTACTAGCTTTTTTTCAGTGGTGTCTAGAATATTCTTAGAATGCGACATAGGATCCCTTGGATGAAGATGTGGCCACCCTCAGCCTTTAAGTTCCCAGATGGGCCGGATGGTTCTACAAGCTCGGTGACATCTTGAAAAGGTTATATGGTGAGGTGGTTGTGATAGAGAGTGACCCTTCAACTCTCGCCCGTGTGTGTTGTCAACCGAGAATATATTATGTCACATTATGTAGTGTTTTGGAAGTATTTGTGTATAAGAAAACTAGTAGGAATACCTCGCATGGCGTTCTTTGCGGTCTGAAGTAGAAATATAAAAAAGTTAGACTATATATAGATACAATGTTTGCAAACAAAAAAATGAAATATATCTATATGGGATCTTGTTTTGAAGAGTTTATTGCGAGAAATATCATGGTGTAATTGGATTTTAATTATAATACTTGGTTTAGGTTCTAAGACTTTTTTTTCTATTTCAAAAGAAATAGCTAGTGGGAGATAAATGAGGCTTAGTGGGCGTAACTGATTTGATGACGTCACATGACATCACTTTTCAGGATTGGACCAATCAAAGATAAGAGAATTAGTTTGATGACTTTAGGCTTAAAGGAGTTATAGATATATGTAACCATACCCTACAAAAATACGAATTCGAATACAAGCAACGAGAGGGGGCACACTTTTTGGCTCGACAACAAAGGATCACTATGCTTCGGAAATTGCGTTGGACTCGGTGAAGATTCAACCTTCAGACGCTTATTACGACGTGTTTGGTTTGCCGATTGGTCTCATCCGTCTTATTGGATCAGTCCGGAATGAGGTGGTACGATGTTCTTTCACTAGATGGACACGTACATTCCTCAAATTCACATGCAGCTAGTACTCGTTCATGACGGATGACATCAACCAACGTCTCAAACCATAATCAAGATTTGACCCCCTTCGTAACAAAATGTTCGAGATTTGACCCCCAACAGATAGTGTATCAGTGGTCATAATCAAGGTTATTACAACCAGAGTTATATATGTAAGAAGCTGTCATGCGTTCAGCTAAAATCAGTACCGTACGTACTGCATACGTACCGGCCAAGTTATATAAATATAAATCTATATAGTGGAATAAGATCGACATCGTTGTATAGAGACTACACCATGCATGCAATCATGTACTTATAATCACCAGTGTACCCTAATTAGGCCATCACGATGCGACGTGCATTTTGCCTCACGACCAAGTGAGTGCGCAACGGTGTCCTCATCTCGGTAACAAGCCCTGGCTTCTCCGACATGTCAACCGCCGGCGCCGGCGCCGCCTCCTTCCCTCCACAATCACAACCACAACCGACGACGGCCGGCTTCCATTCGAAGTGCAAGACCAAATTCTCAACGAACGCCAACAACACCTTCAGCGAGACGGCCGCACCGGGGCACGCCCTCCGGCCAGCGCCGAACGGTATCATCCTCATCGTCTCCGGCTCCAGCGAGCCGCCGCCGCTGACGCCAGGGATCCCACGGATGGAGGACCCTTCTCCTCCTTCAAGGAACCGTTCCGGGCTGAACACGTCAGGGTCCGTCCACAGCTTGCAGTCGCGGCCGATCTCGGCGACGCCGTAGTTCACGATGGAGCCCTTGGGTATGACGTAGCCGTGCAGCGCGACGTCCCAGTCCGTCGTGTGCGCCAACAGGTAGTGCGCCGGAGGGTGACGGCGCAGGGCTTCGAGCACCACGGCCTCGCCGAACGATCTCTGGCTCTGAGCACCACCACCACATGTCGTCGGCGATCTTCGGCTGCCGCCGCCGCCGGCGGCGGCGGCGCTCCGAGTAGCAATGTCGTTCCAGAGCTTGTGTTGAATGTCCTGGTGGAGGAGAATTTTTTTATTTTTAACTGTTTTTGAAAGTATTTCTAAAAAAACTGGGTCCCTGAAAATATTTTCGCCACTAACCTGTTTTGTAGCGCCCGTAGGTGAGGGCGCTGCAGACGGGAGGACAGCGCCATGCATGGGGCGCGGTCCCCCCCCGCCAGCGTGGCAGCGGCGGCCCGACGCCGACGTGGGCCGCTGACGTGGCAGGCTGGGGCGCGCCCAAGATGCAGGGCGCGGTCCCCGCTGGCATGGTGACGTGGCGCATCGCGCCCCCAGCTGCGGCGCGCGTCCCTCGTTTCACCTGCCCGCGGCCCAATTCTCCGATCCGGATCGGGATCGAGCCCCTCGCTGTCTCACGCCGTCGAGCCTCCGCCGCCATCGAGCCGCCCGCCCTCGGCGTCCTCCCTCCCTCCCTCGCCGTTCCTCCCTCCGCCCGCGCCGTCCCGGCCACTGGAGGTGCCGGCCGCCGCCGCCCGGCGCCGCCCGCCGCCGCCGGGCAGGCGCCGGCCGCCGCTGGGAGGCCGGGCCGCCCAGGCGCCACGCGCCAGGGCAGGGGCGCCTCGCGCCGCCGGCCAGGCCAGGGCGCCCGCCGGGCCAGGGAGGCGCCGCCACCGTTCAGTCGCCGTCCAGCCGCCGGCCGCCGTCCCTGCGCGCCGCCCGTTCCCCCCGCTCCCGGCCGCCGTCCGTTGAGGCCTCCCTCCCTCCGCCGTTCCCGCTGCGCCAGCCATGGCCGGTGGTGTCGGTTAGGTGGCCGTGCCCTGCACTGCGCTTCCCTTTCTCCGTGCCCGGTCCTTCCCCGCCGTTTCAAGCCGGCCCTTGCAGCGCAAAGTAATTTCTACTCCCAATCGTTAGGTTTTTTCTCTGGCAATTTGTAGTGGTATATGAAATGTAATTTGGTGTAATAGAGGATATATTATTTCGTATAATTAGGTATAATTAAATATATGAATATATATATAAGTATATACATATGTATATTGATACGTTAGTTTAGTTGTATTATTATATATATTGATAGGTAGTTAATTTTACCATATAAAAAAAATACGCAGGGAAGTGTGAAATAGGAATTATTTTGGTTAATCTAGTGATTTTAGGTTTATGTGCGGTGAAGCATTGTTTTAGAAACTCACAACCTATCCTTGATGCTTTGTGTAGATGGATTGTGTAGTTCGGTTGTTGTATGGTGGCACAATTAGAAAGCAAGATGGTGAGTTTGAGGATATGGAAGAAGAGATGGAGGTGTGGGATGAACCCCCCAGTTTTAGTGACCTACTGATGCGTGTGCGGGAGAAGTTCGATGGTGCATTTTCATTGAAGGGGAGGTATGACAGCGGGAGGAATAGGGCACATTTCCTTATTTTCCCGTTGCGCAAGGCCAAGGATTGGGAGCGCTATGTCAAGCTGGTTGCAGCCTCAAATGTTGCAACGGCGGAGGTCGTGGTGGAGGGTGCCTTTAGAAAGCAAGAAGAAGATGATTTTGCAAATGAAGTAGATGAGGATGATGTTGATGCACATTCCTCACCTGCCAATATGGATGTGGATGGTCACGTCTCGCAGGAAGTGCCGCATTCTGCACCATTTGCTACCCATGATGTAGGCTGCATAAGTAATGACTTCGATGTGGATGAATTGGAGGAGAGGGATGCGGAGCAGGTAGCGGAGGAAACATTTTATGCTGCTGCTGACGGTGATGATGATGATGATGATGATGATGATGATGATAGCAGTGATTCAGATGGTTCTAATGAGGAGGAACAAGGGTTTGATGATATGAATGCAACCTTGCAAGGTCCAGTACAGAGTCATGTGCCCGGCATGCCATTTCCTGCAGTGCCGCTTAATGCTTTTGCACCCCATCCTGTGGCCAGTCCTTGTGCAGTTCCACATGATAGGCTGATGGTTCAGGGTAGACTTATACATGATGTGCCCGATACAGAAACACCTTATGATAAGTGGGAAAGACGGACAGAAGCACAGAGGTTTGTTCCACCTGAGCCGTATACAGCCACGGAGCTCAGGCAGCTTAGTGCAGTGAACGTTCCATTTCGGGCGTTCCTAACTACAGAGATGTGAGCACGTCGCACATGGCAGTATGCGACACTGGGTTGCAGATGTGTCGTGAATCGCTGTATGATCATGAGGATAGTGCAATCTTGAGCAAGGGTATGATGTTCAACAGTATTGAGGATGTAAATCTTTTTCTTCAGGATTATGCTATGTATCACCATATGCCATACACCGTCACGCATTCAGACAGAGAGGTGAGGTACAATGTCATATGCAAGGCTGGTTGTCTTTGGAGGCTAAATGTTAGGAAAAGAGGGAGTGATGGCAAGTGGAAGATAACCAAAGTTGTGCAGCCCCACACTTGTCTATCAAATAAGGGCAAGGAATACCATCCTCGACTCACCGCCGCGTTACCTTGCCCGTCGCATTTTGGGTTTGGTTGATGATAACAGTGATGTGTCAGTGTCTTCATTGATTCGTTCCATCTATGGATTCACTAGTTATGAGGTGAAGTATGGCAAGGCATGGAGAGCTAAGCAGATTGCCTTAGCTATTCGTTGGGGTAGCTGGAAGGAGGCGTACAATCATGTTCCTAGGATATTATGTGCCATGAGCTACTACAACCCTGGCATGAAGTGGTTCATAGACCATGATGGGAGGCACTTTTGCAACCCTGTCACCGGAGCCGTGAAACATATCCTGAGACGGGTGTTTTGGTCATTTCGGCAAACCGAACATGCTTTTCAGTTAAATAGTCGGTCGTGCTAGTGGATGGAACCTTCTTGACCCAGGAAGTATCGAGGAGTCCTCATGATGGCAGCAAATTTGTAGATCCGTAAAAACAGATTGTACCCTTGGCTTTTGCTCTAGCTGAGGGGGAAAACATTGAGTCCTGGTCATGGTTTATGCGGCTTCTACGGGTCCATGTATTGGGAAGTACTCGGCAAATTTGTTTGATATCTGACCACCATGTAGGCCTGCTTAATGCTGCTGAAGAGCATATGGATGGCTACCCTCGACTAGTGCATAGATGGTGCATGCGACACTTTGCTGCCAACTTCTGACGGCGTCAGAGGAAAAAGGAGGTTTCAGATAAGGTAAAGGCGCTATGTTGTGTACGTACGAAGCATGAGTTCGATGAGACATTGAAAGAGCTAGGGACCATGCTCAACAGAGAAGGGAAGGCATGGTTGGAGCAGCAGATGGATGAGAAGAAGTGGGCACTAGCTTATGATGAGGGTGGGTTCCGATACGGTATCATGACCACAAACTCTTCGGAGTCCTTCAACCGTGTGTTTGCCGGAGTAAGAGCTTTGCCTGTGTCAGGAATTGTTGAGTTCTCATTTCATAAGTGCAATTCATACTTTGTCAATAGGTGGGAAATTGCGCAAGAAAGTGTTAAGGAGAAAGGAGAATGGGGAAAAGCAGGGGCTGAGCACTTGGCTGATGCTGAGAAATGGGCAAAGCAGCATTCCGTTGAGGCCTTCGGACCAAGCAGGCAGATTTACAATGTTCGGGGACTTGGCGGCACGAGTTTGGGTGGAGAACGTTATGGTGGTCGCAACCATCGAGTTGATCTAGAAAAAGTGGAGTGCAGTTGTAATGTTCCTCAAATTATGCATGCTCCATGCTCCCATATGATAGCGGCCTGCAGGGTGCGTGGTTATGAGTACAAAATTCCCCCATACATGTCCCCATACTACATTCGGCACAATACTATCAGCATATGGCAAAGCAGTTTCGAGCCCTATATGGACCCTACACAATGGCCTACTTACCGTGGTCGCGACTACGCTCCCGATCCTGACCTGAAGAAGTTAGGAAAGGGTAGGCGGAAGAGGAAACGATTGAGGGGAGATATGGATGCTATGAGAGGCTATGGTAGTGACATGTATGGTGGGGGGGACTTTGACCAAACTCGTACTCAAAATCTCTGTGGAGTGTGCCATGAACCAGGTCACAACGCTCGTTTCCATAGACGGCAAGACCACAATAACCCTAGTAGTCAGGTACAAGTACTAATGCATGTACAGTTGCATCGTTATTTGTATTACAAAGTTAATTTTAATTCATAGTATGCCATTTCTATTGTTGTTCAATTCATGGTTCATTTAATAGTATGCTGTATGAAATATTGTACATTTCATAGTATGTCATTTGTATTAGTGTACATTTCATGTTATTTGTATCATTCTACATTTAATAACTATTTGCTAACTCTTTTGTTCGTTTCATGTTGCAGGATGGCGCAGGACCAAGCGTACGCCACGTTGGATCCTCGGATCGATGAGAAGCACCGAGCGCACTTGCTCTCGGACTTCAACCCCCCAGCCTCTGGAGCCTCTGCGGATGCGGACACACTTGGGCCACGGGTGGGACGAGCGGTACGCGCCGTACATCCGTCGTGCTGGGTTCCTAGACTTGGCACGGTCCGTGACAAGCGAGCTACCTCAGCTAGACCCGTGTCTGATTACGGCACTTGTGGACCGCTGGCGTCAGGAGACGCACACTTTCCACCTCCCTTGTGGTGAGATGACCGTGACCTTGGAGGATGTGGCACACATCTACGGTCTACGATTCTGAGGGGGCTCCAAAGGAGGCAAAGACCGACTCCGATCGATGGGTGGAGCAGGTGGAGGCGTTGTGTGGGATTCCGCCGGACGTGGAGGAGCAAAAGCGGAACAGGTAACTACTAATACGGATTTGTTCGCTCTCACTTCTGCTATAGATGTATTATTAACCGAAACTAATGACTATGTGATGTTGGAATTTCAGGAAAACTTCTGGTGTAGAGGTCTCCTGGATTAGGGGACACTTTGAGTTTTGCCCACCAGATGCCGATGCCGCGATGGTGGAGAGGTTTGCTAGAGTGTGGCTTTGGCACTTCATCGGGGGTTTCCTTCTTCCAGACGCGTCGGGCAACACCATTTCGTGGAGCCTTGTGCCAATACTGAGAGATCCGTGGGAGAACATAGCGCAGTACAGCTGGGGTACTGCTGTTCTCGCCTGGTTGTACAGACAGCTTTGTCTCGCTTCACAGCGCTCGGCCTCTTCGTCCAACATTGGGGGCTCCTTGTACCTCCTGCAGACTTGGGCTTGGGAGAGGCTCCCTGTTGGACGGCCCCGAGTGCTCCACTCTCCGGTAAATATTTGCTTACCACTTTACTTGAGTTGATGATGCATAAAATTGTGCCCGTCTAACTTTGTTTCCATGTAGGCATGGGTTCACGAGGATGTGCAGCCGACAGCTTTGTTCGTGTGGAGTCAGGCAGAGGTAGTAACCGGGAGGTCCACCCGCAGGTACAAGGAGTACACTGACCAGCTAGATATAATCGGACAGCACCAGGTGAGCTAACCAATCTGTGAACCAATCTGTTCGGGGGGTTCTAATAGTGTGCCAACGTTATACTTACAGTGTTGTCTACCTTTGCAGGTCACTTGGCAGCCGTGGCAGGTGGACCGTGGATTGACTGCAGTGTGCGTGGCTGATAGGGAGGACTGGCGTTACGTTGGTCCCCTTATCTTCTTTCACGTCGTCGAGATGCACTATCCTTACCGTGTCAACAGGCAGTTTGGGAAGAAGCAAGGCCACCCACCACCTCTCTACAGCACCAACAAAGACTTGCATGAGTATGTCGTCTAAGCTTGAAAGGCGATACACTAGCAGCATTGTTATTCCTTTTGGTACTAACTTTAATAACCGTGGCAGGGTTGATCGGAAAAAGAGGAACAAGAACCCTATGGATTGGAGGGCAATGCACAATGCGCACGTGCAAACTTGGGAGAACCGTACGCAAGAGGACCCTGACTTCGGGGAAGACCATGACCCAGCTGACTACCTGCTTTACCTGCAGTGGTTGCATAGGTCCGTTCGCGTGCACATCTACCGTGCGTACAAAGAACAAGCGATTGAAGAAGAATCGGATGACGACGACGTGGTCGACGAGTACGACGTTGCAACCAGGGTCACTACTCAGCCCCAGAGAGCTACCAAAGAACTCTACGTGGTAAGATTATGTATTTATATGCTTTTAGTTGTTCATATTATGATCCAAAAAATACTAAGTCTATTTGTACAGGCGGAGCAGCTCACGAGGTATTCAAATGCAGCTGCCGAAATGCTCAACAGATACCGTCACGAGCCTCCTAGTCATTGGTCCCGATTTGTGAAGGTGGAGTGCACAAATAACTTACCTCGTTTCATACAATATTGGATTGCAACGTTTGGTTACTAGTTTGTTTTGTTTCAATCAATTTGCAGAACATTCAGAGGGGATGCAGGAAGCTAGCTATGAAGCTAGGTTGCGTCGACACTCCATGGGTGGCGGCGGATACGCCGCAGCCTATGAGACAGCCAACTCCCATGGGTTCGACACCTGTGCCACTACTTTGGGGGCGCTGTCCGCCTGGGGACCGCGCCGTGGCTGGGGGCGCTGTCCCCTGGAGGACCGCGCCGTGGTGGGGGGCGCTGTCCCCTGGAGGACCGCGCCATGGTGGGGGCGCTGTCCCCCGTGGACCGCCCAACAACAGCGTTTTCTCGCGTGTCGCCCAGAATTTGGTTATCCTGTACACTGTCGCTCAAGTATGTTGCGGGAGGCTACCTTCCAATAATCATGGTTGCAAGGACCAATAACTGGAATTGTTTCTCATCAATGAAGTAAATGGAAAACGCTTTTACTTTGCCGGAATGCATGCTCCAAATTACTTCAAGTTAACAAGAACAATTCATACGTTACTAAGTTCAACATAAAGCCAATCCGAAATACATTGACATAACGCACAAGGTACACCTTGAAACCTAACATCATACAGTGCGAAACATACAAATGGAACAATCTCTTGAGTGCCAACATCGGTAAGCTCATCCTCGAGTCCCACTCCTCAACGACAACCTCCTTGCTGCGACTACTCTGCTTTGCCGTTGCCTCGGTGCCTTTTTGCCGTAGTAGCGGCTTCCACTTCATCGGCGGCCCGAGACATGAAGGCGTCATCTTACGCCTGCGCCTCCAAGTCTCTCTCCGCAAGAGCAATGAGCTCGCTCAATCTGGAAGTGTCATCATCCTCGTCCTTCAATCCGGCCTCCGTAAGAGCTATGAGCTCGCTCAATCTGGAAGTGTCATCATCCTCTTCCTCCTCTCTTGACAACCCTGCCGCCTGCCTCTCCGCGTGCTCCGCCACCTTTTGTAGATACCTAGAACGGGCCACATCCGCGGTATATTCACCGGAGCATCCAATCCCTACATATAAAAAATTGAATCAGTTTACTTATATAGATTAATTGAAATATTGTATGTATGTATTTAGTATGTAGGTAGCACTCACTGGCACACAATCCAGCAACAAGGTCGTCTATATCCTTTTTCTCAGCTCGAGCAGCTGCAAGCCTGGCTTTTTCCTCCTTCATCTTCTTGATATCTGCATTCAGTTGATCCCATTCAAGTTTCTCCCGGCTCATCACACCAGTTTCTCTAGCAAGTTTACGCATTTTTCGTCTACGCTCATCATAGTAGTCATCCAATAGCTGAGACCCACAGTCTATCTTCCTTCCCATGACTTTCTTTGCCTCTATTGTATCCAAGAACTCAGCTTTGCCTTCAAAAGCCTCCCAATTGCATTTTCTGGTGCTTTGTAAGAATCAAACAATTCAAACGTCATTAGCGGAAAAATACAAGTCAGATTAATGGCAACTACAATTATTTGACAAAACTTGTCATAGTCAACCATATGGCCGCACCAATAACCGATTCCAAACTCCGATGGAACTAGGCCGTAGTGCGCTTTCACCCCACATTTGCATAGAATGGGAGGATCTTCAATGATGACCCTCTCCCTTCGCTCCTTGCTCTTTTTCTTCTCAATTTTAGGCCATTGGGGCTTAGGGCCATATAGCAACTCTTTGAAATGGCACTTTCGAAAAACGGCCCGCTGCAAGGGGTTAAATTAGTACGTGGTAGAACATGCGAAATAATTAATAAGAGACACTTTCTACTTACTGGAGGCAAGTTCGGACAAACAAACTGTAATTGGGTCTCTGGATCTATTACAGCTCGATCTCCGCAATGGCAGCGAGGTGGGGATTCCAGTCGTCTAACTGCATGAAAATACTTCTGCTCTTTGGACATTGGCGGAGGGTCGGGGGGAGGTGCAACCCAACGCTCGAAGGTATCACGTGGGTGATGATACTCCCAATAGTTGTTGAAAAGAAGAAATCTTGGGTCAAACTTGTCTGGACCATCGATCCACTGGAAGAAGTAACATCTCAAATCCTACATATCAATTATTCAACACATCATCAGTGGTTAGTCTAAATTATAGAAATTGAAAGCAATGTAAACAAATACTTACGCCACAACTACTGCATGTGTAAAAAGCAACGGGCATTTGTGTGCAGGTGTCTAGATTGGGACACGTTAAGCCTCACGTCCACGATCCGCAGATAGGGGACGGGGAGCTCGGGTGGCACTGGGGCATCCTTGCTAGACACGTCGGGGGTAAAACCTTTAGTACGCGACCCGCTTCCGCCAAACCTCTTCTCGATACCATTCTCCCATCTAACAAATCAAAATGACATGTACATCATATGGTATACTAATACTAATCACTTATTTAACCATTACAAACAATAATGTACCTACAAATCTAGCAAATGACTAGTGTTCCGCTAAATAAAACAACACTTAACCATACAATAGGGTACCGTATTAAAGGAGAAGTGCCAAAAACAAAGACCAAAGAATACAAACCTTTCCCGCGGAGGAGGAGGGAGGAGAAGGTGCTCCACCACCGGTCCGGCCTTCGGGGGAGCCCGGGAGAGGAGCAGGGCGGTGGACCAGACGGCCGTCCGCCCCAAAAACCCGAACTGGACGACTGCCAGAGAAAGGAGGAGGCGGCTTCGGTTAAACAGGGGGGCGCGCCATGCATGGAGGCGCGGTCCAAGCCACGTCAGCCCGCCACCTAGGACCGCGCCATGCATGGAGGCGCGCCTCCTGTGCCACGTCAGCGCCCACGCCGGCGTCCGGGCCGCCGCTTGCCACGCCGGCGGGGGGTACCGCGCCCCATGCATGGCGCTGTCCTCACGTCTGCAGCGCCCTCACCTACGGCGCTACAAAACAGGTTAGTGGCGAAAATATTTTCAGGACCCAGTTTTTTTAGAAATACTTTCAAAAAACAGTTAAAAAAAAAAATCGTGGAGGACGAGGCGTGCCATGATCCATTCGAGCGCGGTGCTCGTCGTCTTGGCCGCGGCGTTCATGAACTCCCAGCACAGACTCACCAGCTCGTGGTCTCCTAGCCTCAGCCTCAGAAGCGTGTCCACATAGCACTGTGGCGTGCCGCCGCAGTTGTCGTCGTCGTCGTCGTCTCTGACGCCTCCGACCATCTTTCGACGAGCGCGAACGAGGGCCATGACCGTGGCATGGTGCCTCCTCTGCGCGTCCAACAGCTTCCACGACCTGGGCAAGTAGTGCGCGAGCCGGAGTGGCACGCTGGGCATGAGGTGCAGCGCGTCGAGCTCGACGACGAGCGACAGGATCTCGGCGTGCAGGCCACGAAGACGCGTCAGTACAGCGCCATCGCCGTCGTCGTCGTCGTCGGTGGCATCGCCGAAGCACAGCGCGGCGAAGAAGCAGAACACGGCGTGCCGGAGAGTGTCTGACGGGGTGACCACGCCGCCGTCCGCAGCCGCAGCGTCCCGCGCCGCGCGGTCGAGGTTCCGAACGAGCCGATCGACGGACCGCCGCAGCGGTCCGGCGATGTCCGCGGCGGCGAGGTGCGAGCAGAGGTTGCGGCGGAGGACGGCCCATCGCCGGCTCCCGTACGTGGCGCTGTTGACGCCGTAGCCGTTGACTCCACCGGCGGACAGCAGTGACGACGACGGGCGCTGCGCGAAGGTGGCGCCCATGCGGACCGCGGCCTCGTGGCTAGCGATGAAGATGGCCGGCTTGCTGCCGCCGCCGCCGGACCAAAGGGTCACCACCGGGCCGTGGGCATGGTGGAGGCGCCGAAGCAGCGTGGACAGGGAGGCGACGGTTGGGGAGAGGACGAGGCTCCAACTCCAGTGAAGTGGGAGACGACGACATGGACGACATCCGGGAGGGAGTGGGAGTGGGATTCTTCTTCCATAGCGGCGGCGTTGCTTGTTGTTCTTGAGAGCTGGTACGAGGAAGACGAAGACTAGGAACACAGCAACGAAGAGGAGTGGCAGCATGTCGTCCTTAGCTTTAATGGGTAGTAGATAGAGGAGACAGATGTATGAGATTGAACCCCTTGCAGTCCCGGCCTCTTAATTTATAGAGAGATTAGCAGACGTGTCTAGGTTGCTGCACCTAAGGCCTTGATTCAATTCACCAGTTAAACTTTAGCGGCTGAAGTTTAGCTGCTAGGATCCAAACTAAGAAAGCTAAAATTCAAGTTAATTTTAGCTGAAGGCTAAAATATATATTCCCTCCATATAAAAAAAAGAAGTTATTTTAGACAAGGTTTGGGTCAAACATTGGGAACATAAATCATGAAATATTTTTAAGTTGTTAAGTTTAAAAATATAAAAACCATATAAATAGATTTGTCTTAAAAAATACTTTCATAAAAGTATAAATATATCACTTTGTGATGAGTATTTTTACAAGAATATAAAGTCAAAGTTATACTTTGGAGACCGTGTCTTTGTCCTAAACAACTTCTATTAACAATATGGAGCTAGGGAGTACAATCCGTTAGCTGTTTCAATCTAACTAAAGCATGGTTTAAAACAAAATTGTGCCAGGCTCAACAAAAAAGTAAGGATAAATGGTAAGTACATGCTAATTAGCTAGAGGATCCAAACAACCCTAGCTAAACTTTAGCTAGCTTTTCATAGTGAATCCAAACAGACCCAATTGATGAAGTAGAGGAAAGCATATAAAAATTTGTTTCTATTTAAAAAAAGAAAATACAATAGCACCAGCACCAGAAATACATGGTACACCTCTTGACTCTTGAAGCCAAAATCCATCGCCTGTCAAAATGCATGCTACACCTCTTGACTCTTGAAGCCAGAATCCATCGCCCGTCGGTCTCTTCTGTTTCAAGTTGCTTGCAACATCCAAAGCCCATCTTTTTCGAACTACCGTAGAAAAGTCGCCTAGGAAACAATGATAGTAGTCTTGCCCAAGCTACAGTATCTTTCGTTCCACACTAGCCACTAGCACAGGATCCATCGTTATCGTTACCATAAACACGGGATCCGTCGATCGTTACCAGGACCAGAAGAAGTAATTTCGTGTCTAGCAGGACACCGAACCGTAGAGGCGGAGTGACACGAGAAGACGACAGCAAGCGAGAGCTCAAAGGCACAGGCAAAGCGACAGCAGAACAGAAACCTCACATCGTTGATAGGACTCACCAAGCTACACATATACGTCGTAGACTTTTCGTTCTACACGGGCTGCAAACTCAGGATCCAGGACGGCTGATTTTTTGAGACACGCTTGATAAGCCGGCAGATATGTTGAAACGAACAAGACGAAATAATAAGGGGTAGATGTCTCCATGGACAGATACATGACCACCGCACGCTCCGATGACAACGAAGGGTGGGTTGGTACTCCATTCTAGATTATTTTTTAATCACGCAAAAGGTTTACACATATTTATATTAATAGTTCATCAACACGTGCTCTCACATGGGCTAGAAATTTAAGAGATATAAATATTAGTTATTATTTAATATATAAAATTAATAAAGAGCCATTCTTATATATTTTTATCTGTATCTAGTTATCATAAGTTTTTAAATGTCTTATTAGAGACTGATCTATATAATTTTTTAATAATATTATCATTTTTGCTTTAACACCTTTGTATACTTTAAATATGCAATTACTTTGCCTAACCACTAACTATGATAGCTCTTGTTACATCATATATCCTACAAAGTCATCAATCAATTTTAATCAAATTTTATTATTATTGAGTGCTACAAATTTTTTTTATCCTCACCAAGTTAAGTTGAAACACTTCTGCTTATTATATCTTTTATTAATTCTCTTTTTTTAGTTTGTAGAATAAGAATTTTAGGTCATAGAGTATATTCTTAAATACTATAATATCATAAGCAACCATTTAAAACCTACACCATGTGGCTTAGCATAAGTGATAGTGCTTGATGGAAGATCTTTGATAGGGGTCTTGTAGTGCTAACCTCAATAGAACTTTAACACTTATGTCTTATAGTGATCACCTTTTTACTTTAAAGTAATCTTAAAAGGACAGAAAGATATAGCTACCAATGATCTCCCACACTTCTCAATGTGATTGATTTTTTCTATCAAGGAATTATATGTGCATTTATAGTAATACTATTAATATAGATGTGTTAAGCATAAAGGGCCAAAAAGATATAAACACCAGTGATCTCCCACACTTCTCAATGTGGCTGAAATTTTCTGTTAAGGAATTATATATGCAGTTATAGTTATACTATCAATATAGTCGTGCCAAATATTTTAGGTATAATCTAAAGTAATAACCTATATACATTATATACCATAGTTAATAATATGGTTTTAATTATCAGATGGGGATGTTCCACTTGCCAATTCCAAATAGAGATGTGGATCACTTTCCAATAGTGCAATATGCAGATGACACTTTGCTTATTATGCAGGCAGATGCTAGGCAGCTTTTTTGTCTTAGAGCTTTGCTTCACAGTTTTGCAACTTCAACAGGTTTAAAAGTTAACTTCCATAAGTCTTGCTTGATCCCAATAAATGTCCCACAAGACAGAGTGCACTTGTTAACTGGAGTTTTTGGCTGTGTGCAAGGTGAACTACCTTTGCCATATCTGGGCATACCTCTGGGGACTACAAAACCCTTGGTTAAGGATTTTGCCCCCCTGATCTGTAGAATAGAAAGAAAGCTTTCGGCCAGCTCAGTCTTCCTGGGATACTCTGGTAGATTGCAATTGCTCAACTCAATGGTTTCATCACTGCCTACTTATTACATGACTACTCTGAGTATTCCCAAAACAGTGATAGCAATCATTGATAAATTTAGGAAGAACTGTCTTTGGAGGGGCAATGACATCAATGCTAAGGGATACAACTTGGCAGCTTGGGAGATGGTTATGGTACCTAAGAGCAAAGGTGGCCTTGGAGTTAAAGATCTATACATCCAAAATAATGCTCTACTTTTGAAGCATCTAGTGAAGTTCTATAATAAGGCTGACATACCATGGGTACAGCTTATATGGGAAGCCTATTATCAGCATAAAGTGCCACATCTAACACAGCCCAAAGGATCTTTCTGGTGGAAGGATATACTCAAGCTCATTGATTCCCTAAAGAACATTTCTACCTGTTTATCAGGGATGGGTGATACTATTGGTCTCTGGGAAGATTCAGTTCAAGGCAGTCAGCCAAATTCGCTTAGATTCCCAGACTTGTACACTTTTGTGACTAGCAAGATGATGTCAGTTAAAGAAGGACTCAATGCCACAGAACTTCTTGATTTATTCAGGTTGCCCATGACCAGAACAGCTTACAACTAGTTCCTTGTATTCAAAGATGAGATGGAGCAGTTGAGAGATGGCATACACCAAACAGATGTCTGGGTTTGTAACTGGAATGGACGATTATACACTTCAATGAAATTCTACAGGCGGCAGTTTGAAGGAATAATCCCTCCTAGGCCTTTCTGCTGGATTTGGCAAGCAAAAAGTATGCCAAAGATTAAATTCTTTGCATGGCTACTGCTGGTTGATAGGTTGAACACACGAGTTATGCTTAGAAGACGACACAAGCATCTTGAGGAGGGGTATCTTTGTGTTATGTGTCCTGATCAGGTAGATGAATCAGCGAGGCACCTTTTCTTTGAATGCCCAGCAGCAGTTGCTAGATGGTTTGCATTAGGCATCCAGTGGACTGATCAAGGAAATCTTTATGAGATGATCATTCACCAAAGGGAGACTTTTGGAAACAAGTTCTTCATGGATCTTTTTATGATTGCTGCCTGGTGTATCTGGAAGGAACGTAATGATCTCATTTTCAACAGCAAAATCCCCTCACTGAGCAGCTGGAAGCGCCGTTTCAAGGATGAAGTTAAACTTCATCTATTTAGAGTATCCCCAAACCACCGTAGTTCAATTATGAATTGGATCAACTCGTTGTAATTTTTTCCCTTCGGCCTAGTGGCTCTGCTCCTTTTCGTTTCCAAATTTGTTCAGCCTAGGTACCTTCCTTCCCCTGTTAGCTCCCTGCTAACATTTGTACTGTTTTTCTCATGTTTTTAATATATTCCTGGGGGACAATGTCCCACAGTTTTCCTCAAAAAAAATAATATGGTTTTAAACAATTTGTTAATATCATTAGTATATGGGTTGTTAAGGAAATATTTTTTTATGTGATGAAACAAAACATATATATTTATCGCTCATATGATGCCATGATGCTTATGCTTACTTTAATCAAATTTTAATATACTAATTGATAGAAGTGGGTAATTAATATAGAAACACACGTATATATGCTTATTGAAACAATTTTTTAATAGAATATATTGACAATTTAGATGTAAATTAAAGAGGCTTTTTAAATATTTTCTAATAATGAGATGAAAATTTGGCTTGATTGGGTCATGAAAAACTCTGCCTCCTTAAAATAGAATCTTGACCTGAGATTCGAAAAAGGCAAGGAGGGGTCAAGAACATCAAGGAATAATTAGGAGTTGGATACATTGGTTGACCAGGTAGCTTTGAGAGTGAAACTGGGTTGGACAAGGATAAGTCCATCAAAGGGGAGTGCCTTGAGCACAATTAGGATATCAATGCGGAATAGGATGTGGCACGCAAATTTACATGGTCCATGAAAGCAAGGGAGCATGATGGGCTAGATGTAATGGTGTCAATAGGTTGAAGATTGTCAACTGTCATTCTGTCAAGGTAAAGTTCATCAAGGGTTATTCAAAAGCAGGAACCTATCTCAGTGCCAATCCGATTTTTCATGCCCGTACTAAGCATATGAAAGTGGATTTCCATTTTGTCCATAAAAGGTGAGTCTGGGAACTTTGAAAGTCAAATTGATCTCCACAGCAGACGGAGTGGTGGAAACCAGCTACAAAGCTTATACTACAAAAATGAAGATCCAAGCTCAACCTTGTGGCCACCGGTTGATATTGAGGGGCCATGTTAACTATAGTATGTATCTTGAATGATTGGCATTGATTCTTTCTGTAACTGTCTCATATTGTAATATACTATAAATGAACATCAATCACATGGGCTGCTTACGCAGCAATACACATTATTCTTTTTTTTCGAAAGATCTCAATACACATTATTCTCATCTCAGAAAGAATCGATGTAAACACGCCGGTACGGTGACTTGACATGCCGTCCAGCAGGCGTGTACTTCGTGATTTCACTGACATGGGGGCAATAGCAAAATCTGTTTGGCTCCTCTTCATTTGCTGTTTGTCACGTTTTCTTTCCCATGATAAATGAGATTATAGTGGCGATAAGCGTGGCAAAAAGCAGGGCAACCAATGAGTAGTCCAGATAGATCGCAAGACAAGCGAGCACCACATCACGCAGTGTTGTGACCATTATGAGGTACAAGCTGAGAATGACAGTGAATATGAACAAAAACCCTGTGACGCTGGGTGCTGAGTGTGTGGCTTCCATGCTGTAGCACAAAATCGCTGTAATCAGGGCACCCCAGTTGAGGATCAGAGCTGAGAAGTCGAAGATTCGGTTCAGATGATCTTCAGCAGCTTCGTCAACTCCATGCAACTGCTGCTTGTGCTGAAAGAAGGCTATTCCAACACTGACAAAAATCAGAACAGGCACGAAGATGAAGGCATAGCCGTAGGCCTTGTCCAACGAAATGAACACGAGGAATGTTGTCAGCATCTGGAGGAATGAGGATAGATAGACCAACGCGCGACCCCATTTTGGCTTGGTCTTCAACGAGATCACGTCAGTAATCATCGCAATGAATAGGGTCGCCATGGTGATGAATAAAGTTGCTCTTCCGGCGGACGACGCCACAGGAGATAAAAAATACGCCGCTAATATGCAGCCTTCGAACGCGAGAGCTTTCTTCGAGTATTCATAGCAACGCTTCTGCTGCTCCTCCATCTGACACTAGTACACAAAGTATTTGTACAGGCGGTTCTAGAGGCCTCGCCACTGGCGTTTTGGCCCGCCGCCTGTGCAAGAGGCCAGTGAAAATGTCGCATTTTCACTGGCGGTTGCTTGAAAACCGCCAAATGCATTTCCACCGGGCGGTTGACATAAGCAACCGCCCGGTGAAAATGCCATTACCACCGGCGGTTCACATAAGGAACCGCCCGTGTAAATTCTGTTTTTTCACTGGCGGTTTCACTAGGTGAACCGCCCGGTGGTAATGTTTTCCGCCAACATTCATTTGAATTTTCATTTTTTTTGATTTGAATTGGCGCCCTCTCCCGTCTCTCTCTCCCTCCTCTCTATCCTCCTCTTTCCCTTCCTCCCTCCCTCCTCTCCCCCATCATCTTTCTCTCGTACTACAATCAATACGACGGACTATTTAATTATGTGATACATCAACAAAAAGTAATTATACTATACAATACTTATATACATATATACATCATGAACAATTTAATTACATCATATATTGTTTACATCAAAATTGTTTTGTGGCCACCATATGATAATAAAATTTTTATTGGTGAGAAATCTAATAATCATTTCGACTTAATTTCAGAGCGCTAATGTCCCTTAGCGCTCTGAACTCTGGCCTCGCTAAGGGGCTTTCCGGGTGAAAATATTTTCCCTCTGTAGGAATAATTTCTCTCATGATAAATGAGCAGAGATCCTCAATTATTCCGTCATGCAGTGTTGTCGTCGAAGGTTTTGGACTCCGCTTCTTGATACGCCCGAAAAAAAAGAAGTTTGTAAGCATTATATATATATTTCCATGTGTCTAAGTAATTTTGCATTGTTAACGATATAAATACAAACGTCACTATTAGTGGTACCTTATCGGGGTTCCCGATGTACCGTCCGGCCGTTCTCATGAACTTCGCACGTGTAGAATCCACGGTCGCGGGGAACCGATTGGTTGCTTGTGGCACTATATAAATTGCATAGAGTTATTTACTTGTAATAATATCTTATATATGTAACATGCATGATATTGATTCATAACTCTACGTACCGCCATTTGTGAAAAAATCTTATTTCCTCCCCCCGCCATGGACTGGTCAAACACTCCACCTCTTAGTTTATAGAATCTCCAACATCTATGATCTCAAAAAGAATCGCTTAGCGCAATCTTAAACTCTCATCGATTAAAAGATGCATGCTATATTTTATCGACTTACCGTTCTAGGATGCTTTGAAATTTCGCATATCTTTGAGGTGGGTAGTCGGCGGAGTCAAAGACCAGCACCCTTCCGTCCCTAGGATAAATAAAGAAGCATATCCGGTGTGGTCGCTGCGCACGATCGAAACCGAAGTTGTTATGCATTTATATAAACCGATACTTAAGCCGATGTATGTATATGAACTCATACTTACCCAAAGTTATAAGGGGCAACTACGCATTCCCTATGTTTGTCTTTGGAGCAATGCATTGCCTATGTAGGTGGCGTAATGTGTCTCATGATCCTTCTCCGGATCTTTGATTCTCTTTGCTTTGTCTTTCTTTGATAACCCCTTCAATTTGTCGTTGCCATCACCAATTCGGAAGATGTGCTCATTCTCGCATATTTTTTGGGGCTTAGGTACCCAATCCGTTTGAATTCATTCTTGCTTAGTCCGGGACCGTACACGAACTCGTCTTGATCATATTGCATTCTGCAAGGTACAAGATAGAAGTCAATAAAAATAAACGGAAGTTCATGTTAGTACGAGAGGTACACTTACAATGCAAATAGCGTGACGAGCTGAACGTCGAGCCGCTTAAGGTTGAACATCAACCGGATGTCCTCAAAATCAACGAAAAGCCGTGTCTCGTTCACTTATGAAAGCAGTGGTGGTATGTTTACTTGGATTGCGTTGATTCCGACTCGAGCCGCTCGCATGTACCGATCATGAAGTCTTTTTATACCAATGGGAAGCTTTTGGAGTCGCTCCCAACTAAGTAGAGGCCTGCCGGGGCGTATTTATCGAGGGGCGTTTTGGTAGTCATCCCATGATGGCCTCACTATCTTTAGTGCTCGGATCTTTGCTTCTTCTACTGCCTTCTCTTGCTCGGCTAAGTCCACGGTACTTGACTTGCGAGAAAGCGCAATCCCTTCTAAAAACTTGGCGGTGCCCATTGTTTTTTCTTCTTCGGCTCGTATGGGGAAACCAATTTAGGAATAGAAAATTTTCTCTTCTTGGTGGTTTTTTCTTGGGTCTTCTTTGGTGGCGGTGGTGTCCAAGACGATGCTTCCATGTCTTGAGGTGGTGGGGGCGAAGCGGGCTCACGGACCGGGTGTACTTGTTTGTGGTGGAGATCCCGCCGGTTTCGATGTTGACGGTGGGGTTCTTGAAGGATCGGCGGCATGGGGTGATGGTGGTGCATCGGCAGCGGGGGGTGATGATGGTGCATCGGCGGCGGGGGGTGATGGTGGTGGATCCCGTTGACGGTCGGGATCGGTGCGACTCGAGTTTGTGGCGGGGCTTCGTGGAAGATGGTGGTCGGGTCAATCGGGCGTCTCTTGAGGCCCACGGGGATGAAATTATTAATGGCCCGTCCGAGTGTCTCAATACCCTCGGGACCAGAAATTTCTAGCATGTCATCCTCGTAGCACAGGGACGACCGTCCGCACTTCTACCCCGCAGGTACTCTTACGGTATAGGTTTACCGTGGTAGTCACGTCCGGGGATCGCAAAAGCCTGTGGCTATCTCCCTTGTACGTTGATGCTTCATACCATATCGTATGAGCATTTTGCAAGGTGTCGCCCACCGATGTCATCCACGGGATAGCGGTGTGTGTTTCCCCGTAGACCCCACACTACTTGGAAAGGGAGCAGATTGAGCGGGCATTCTATGACTCATCTCCCGAGCTCCGTGCAAGGGTTGTCTTTGGAGCTGCATCTGTGGGCCTTGTGTGCTCATCTCTGAACAGACATTTGCACTAGCTAACTACGCACCGACTTTGGATCGATTTGTTAGAAAGTCGACATCATGTTTCGAACTGTTCCTTAGCCTTTTCCTCAAAGAAATGCTGCATGTCTTCCTTATATTGATCGCGTTTCTTATATATGCCCACCCACTCCTCACCAAATCCTTCTTTCCATCCCATCTTCGAGGAGACGCCTCGTACACGGCCAGATGCTCGGGGTTACCCAGTCCAATACTCGGGATGTCTCTCTCCCTTCGTGGCTTGAGCTTCCCTTCTTTGACATCCACTTTGCTAGCTCCAACATCTTATCACCGGGGCTGTGATGTCTAAGGGACGATTGATACCGGTAGAGGTTTGTTTTGTTCCTCTACCTCTCGAGCCAATTTGCCGACCTCTCGCCAACTTGCTCGATAGCACAGAACCCCTTGTTTTTTAGCTCCTCCTCCTCCTCGCCATTTCGAATTTGTTTCTTGTAACCACCGGTGCCAAGGTGATGGTGGTATTTGTTCTTCCTTGCTAGTCTTTGAAGCGACTTCACTCTTGGCTTTGGCGGTGGGTCGTTCTTCCGCGCCTTGAATATCTCCCCCTTGCGCTTGTGTGATCTTATACTTGCTCGTTGGGTCGTTCCCATGCTTGAGAAACTTGGTATTCATCTCGGATCGCCGCTTCTGGAATGATATTGCAATCGCTTGAAAAAATACCCCTTCGCAAGTTTCTCATCCGTCCCCGTAGGATAAACAAACCTTTCTATAAATTTGTCCCACAACTCTTTCCTTTTAGCCGCATCCACATCCTTCCACCTACTTGATAGTGATGTCCAATTTATCCCTCACTAGAAAACCAATCGCATTCCGTATCTTGGCGGCCACCTCGGTAGACACTAGAGGCTCTCCTTTTTGGGCCAACGCTAGGAACTATGTATGTCTTCTCTGGCCACTTGTTTGTTCCTCGGTCACCACGTTTCCGGTCACTTTGTTTTCTTTTTTCTTGATTTGGAGGTGGTTGTCTCGGTCGTTTTACGGTGCCTCGTCTTGAGGCACGCCTTCTTCTTCCCCAAGAATTTCCCGCATTTGAGACAAAACCTCCCCGGCCGAAGGAATTCAAGAGTGTAAGGATCATTATGAGTATAATACTATGAAGGAAAGTATTAGTTTTCATGTACTAAGTATATATACCTCATCATACGGATTATAATCTGGGTCAACACTTTTCTCGCGTTGTCTATCTATGCTAGGGCATGGATCACTTCGGTTGCCGTCATCTTCCTCTTCTTCCAACATGGCACCATAGAAATCTTCTTCTTGTCCTTCTTCCGCTTCGGGTGACTCAACACGCTGCTCTTCTTCTTCCACAGGATTTACAGTTCTATGCATGGCAATAACTATGTTAGTTACTTTGATAGGGTTCGACGTTATAAAAAGGGCAAGGCTTCTTAATGCCGTGAGACTCACCGTGCCTCCGGGGGGTGTGAGTCTTAGTGGGTGACTTCTGCACTGCTCTTACCTTTGATGGTCTTTAGATGTTGGAGACGTCATCTTCTTGATAACTTCAAATATAATAAGTCAGTCACACTAAGTCATTACCACTGAGTCATTAAAGCTAGGTCATTAACATGCTAAGTCATTAACATGCTAAGTCATTAAGTCACACTAACAAGAAGTCATTAAGTCACTAACACTAAGTCATTAAGTTACTCACACTAAGTCATTAGGAATTAACACTTAGAAATGGAAGTTCCATTAGGAATTAACACTATAATTTGTACTCATTAATGTCATAAACACTAAGTCATTAATGCAGCCAGCTAGTCTTGTACCGCGCTTGTGTGATCTTACACTAAATCATAAACACTAAGTCATTAACACTAGGTCATTAACATGCTAAGTCATTAACATGCTAAGTCATTAAGTCACACTAACAAGTAAGTCATTAAGTCATTAACACTAAGTAATTAGGAAATAACACTAAGTCATTAGCACTATAACACTAAGTCACTAAGTAAATAACGCTAAGTCAATAACACTAAGTCATTAGCACTAAGTCTTTAACAGGCGGTTAATAACACGTAGGAATTAACACTAACTCATTAGGAAATATGTACCTGTGATAAAGCGTGGAGGAGAGATGAATCAGGGGCGGGACCGAGAACGATGAGAAGACGGTGGCGGGACAATGATTCGGGCGGGTATGGTGACGGTGGATTTGCAAATTAATAGAAGCGAGCATATAATTTAAAAGGTACCATGAGCGAGGATATAACCAAAACAAATTTACTAATTGCTAATTGATACAATATAAATTGAAAATGCCACATACAATATTACTAGTTTTACGTAATACTATTACTTAATAATACACGTAATATATTTGAAAAATTTGACATACAATATTTTCTAATTACTAATTTAACTAATTTAACTAATAATACAATTTTAATAGTATTAAAATATTAATACAACTAATACAACTAATACAACTAATACTAATTAATACAATTAATACAACTAATTTTCTAATTTTATAATAATTGTTACATAAAAAACAAAAAAGAAAAAAAAGGCCACTGTTGGGCCTTTTTGGCCCAACAGTGGCCCAACTTGGCCGCGGGCTGGCGCTGCCCTAAGCGCTTAGGCGCCGCCCGCCCCGCCCGGAAACCGGCAACCACCAGCCGCCACGCAAAACCGGGGCGAGCAGCATGCAAACCGCCGCCACCACGCCGCAGAAGATTTCTCTACACGCGCGCTTAAGAAGCGGAAGCCGGCGGCGGCGGAAAGCTCCGGCTGTTGGAGAAGGCGGCCGATGGAGAACGGTGGCGGAAGAGTCTCGGCGGCCCTCGTGAAGGCCGGGCGCTGCGACTCCGACGGATGGAAGGCGCTCCGGCGGGCGTGCCTCCAGCAAAGGTCTTCCGGGCTTGGGCGGCGCTGCGAACTCCGGGCGGAGAATTCGGCAACTTTGGCAATCGATTTGGGTTCTTCGCCCACCCGACTTGTGAAAATTTCCCAAGTCCGTGGGCGGTATAAGTAGGGGGAGTTTGTGCAAAGCGGTTGCCTAGGACAATAACCGCCAAAAATGAGTTTTACCGGGCGGTTGTTCCAGACAACCCCCCGTACCTATGAATTTTTACAAGCGGTGAACTTAGGCAACCGCTTGAAATCCATTTCCACCGGCGGTTGGCTAGGTCCACCGCCTTGTGGAAAATATTTTTTTCCCACTATTTCTTTCTGTATGGCATTAAGTTTAACTTATCTTATTTCTTTTAGGTTAATTCTTTAGGTTATTTTTTTTAGACTATTTATTTTATGGTTATTTCTTATACTTATTTATTCTGGTTATTTTTTTATTTTATTTCTTATATTTATTTGTTTGTTGGTTACTTGTTTGTAGACCTTAAATAATTATTTCTTTTAGGTTATTTCTTGTAGTGTATTTCTTTAATGTTTTTTGTTGTAGGTTAATTGTTTTATTATATTTCTTTTAGGTTAATTTGTAGTATATTTGTTTGTAGGTTTAATGTTTTTTATATATTACTTTTAGATTATTTCTTGTAGTTGTATTAGATTATTTGTTTTATGGTATTTCTTGTAGGTTATTTGTAGGCTATTTCTTGTAGGTTAATTCTTTTAGGTTATTTCTTTTTTATGTAAGGTAAATATCAAGAGAGTAGAACGAAAAGGACTTAAAGAAGTAGAAAGAAAAGGACTTAAACAACTAGAAAGAAAAGGACTTATAGAAGTACAATAAAAAAAGACTAAAAATATTAGAAAGAAAAGGACTTGAAGTAGTAGAAAGAAAAAGACTTAAATAAGTTAAAGAGCAATATCAAGATAGACTAATTAATGAGTACAAATTACAACTGATAAATTGTTACACATGACATTGACCGATATGTAACTAATATAAAATCTAGCTAGCCACCTTTGTTTACGCCTTCCCTATCGTGGGCGCACCCATGGCAATGAATTTTTTTTGGGATGGTACGCTCAATATTCTTTATCTTCAAAGGATGATCTTCAAAGAGAGACATGTGCCCGAAATGGTTGAAGCCATCTAGGTCAATTACACCATCAACTCCTAAACCTTGTTGCTTTCGGGAAGAACTACATGCTTGGTCTTGTCGTTACTTTTCTTCTCTTCCTTAGAAAGGATGCATTCGGCATAAAAGACACATGCGGCCACGGATAGCAAGGATCCAGGGATCATCTTTGTAGCCTACTTTACTTATATCAAGAACTCTGAGGCCATAGTTGTCCACTTTGTAACATGTTTGTCATCAACCCATTGGCATCGAAACACGGGCGTCTTAAATGAATCATAGTCTAGTTCCCATATCTCCTCAATGAAGCCATAGTATGTAGCGTTTTCATTTGAATCATCTATGGCCTCGCAACGAACACCACCGTTTTTGCGCCATGCTCTTTTTGTCTCTAGAAGTGGTACAAAACGTGAAGCCACCGATGTCATAGGTCTGCCATGATGTGACTGCCTAGATGGTCCAGTTTGCCAACCTCTTGATTGTTTGTTGCTCAATTGTTTCTCCATTTGGAATCTTACGCTCCATTAGCCATGAAGTGAATCGGCGCTTGTGTTCCTTTGATAGCCAATCCTCTGTTTGCCCAGGGTTATGATCGCTTAGCTCTTCTATGTGTTGTCGATCGATAGGCTCCATTATCGAGAGCGATGCATGATGCTATGATGCGCCTCGAGGACTACATTATAGTCTAATGGGATGAATGATTTTCGGCCCATCCTCCCACACCCATGCAGTCTACCCTCATGTCGAGACGGAGGCAAACCTATTGCAATCTGGTCTCTTAGGAAATTATTACGAGAATGGACCTCCGGAATCAATGGCCTCTTCGGTAGTGTATCCCTCTATCATGGATGCCTCAGGACGAGCACGAGTGGATACATAACCATTGAGTATTGACATAAAACGTTCATATGTCCACATCTCATGCAAGTACATGGGACCCAATGCCTGTATTTGTGGCACCAAATGCACGACAAGGTGTACCATTATATCAAAAGAAAGATGGTGGGAAACACATCTCAAGCCGTGACAATTTGTCTCAAGCTGCGAATTCTGAAGAGACTCCAACCGCTCTCGGTCAATTACCTTCCGTGATATCTCGTTAAAAAGTAGCATAACCGTGTGATTGCCATCTTTAAGAACACCGGGCTAATAGCTCGATGGCAATAGGGAGAAAGGTTGTCAACATCACATGGCAATCATGCGAGTTGTAGTTGGTGAGTGTAAGATCCTTCATTGACACAATGCTCTTAATGTTAGAGCAAAATCCAGCTGGAACTTTCAATTTCTTCAACCAAACACACATCGCATGTTTCTCATCTGTAGTCAGGTTGTAGCTTGCTTTGCGGGGAGGTGGTACTTTCCATTATCTAGCAACACGGGATGAAGTTCTGGTTTTATCTTCAAATTGACCAGTCCCGACGTGAACTCAATCCTTCCTTTGTCTTACCCTTGATGTCTAGCAAGGTACCAATTATGCTTTCAAACACATTCTTATGGATGTGCATACCATCGACCGCGTGCCGTATATCAAACTCTTTCCAATAGGGCAAATATTTGAAGAAAATTGACATCTTCTTGAATGTAGCCCCGTGGAGTTGGCTTCACATTTTTCTTACTTTTCTATCTTTTGTCTTCTTGCCAAATACAAACTTGATGTTCTTAACTATCTCGTACACTCTTTGACCTTTACTATTACCCGATGGAGCGGTGGACCTTGTTTCGTCGTGATTGTCAAAGTATCTATCCATCTTTCGCAAAGCGGTACACATGTCCTTTCGACAAGAAACGCCTATGTCTCATGTATACTATCTTGTTGGAGGCACTGAGGGACACGTAAAAGGTTTCATCCAAGCATACTACACAACCGACCTTACCCTTGAATTGTCCTGACAATACAAAGAGAGCTGGGTAATCGTTGATCGTAACAAAAATAATTGCTCTTAGTGTGAATGACTCTTTCTGTATTCGTCCAACATGGTGACTCCTGTATCCCACAATATTCTCATTTCCTCCATTAATGGCTCCAAGAATACATCGATATCAACACCAGGTTGTGTAGGTCCGAGAAATAAGAATGGTTAGCAAAAGGTATTTACGCTTACGCAACAAGTGTGGAGGGAGGTTGTAGATAGTGAGGAGCACCGGCCATGTGCTATGCGTCTTTGCTCCTTTTCGGCGAAGGGATTCATTCCGTCGATTACATAGTGCGAACCGAATATTTCTTGTCTCCTTAGCAAAGTCCGGGTGGTCGACATTGAATTTTTGCCATTGCTTCCCATCGGCGGGATGTCGAAGCTTTCCGTCTACTTTGTGCTTCTCGAGGAAGCATGCCGGGGTCATAAGCTCTGCATCATCGGGGTTTGCAAACAAACACCGCAGACGATCAACTACGAGGAAGATACCACATCACCAAAGCCGGAACCTTTCTCTGGGCATAATAGTCTTCTTCTTCATTTTCTTTGTTGGAGAGTTTTGAACTCTGTTGGGTCTTCTTTCTCTTCTTCCCTTTGGAAACGAAGTTGCATTCTCCTCTTGTAGATAGTCTTTTTTTGTCTTGTACCGACTTGCACTACAATTTGGACATTTGTCCAAGTCTTTGTAATCACCTCGATATAAGATACGATGGTTTTACGCATGCGTGGATTTTACGGACACCCATAGTAAGCGGACCGATTAGCTTCTTTGCATAGTAAGTGTTAGCGGGGACTTTGTTCTCCTTTGGAAGCATATCTCTAAGAGTACTCAATAATGCATCGAAGGCGGCATCGGACCATCCGTACCTAGCCTTCAACATCAACAACTTAAGCCGCAACCGTAGTGTCGTGAACTCTTTGGTGCAACCCTTACTCTCATCGTACAAGGGGCTCTGGCTGCTTTTTGCTCTAAGGCCTCCATCCCTTTCATGAAAAACATTGATGGATCCGTATGACGACGCAATAGTGCAGCCATCAATTCTGCGTCTTCATCCTCCACGATTCCGGTTGGCATCGGTTCCTCCAATATTTGCATCATCATGAACATCGGGCACAACATGTTCGCTCTCTTGGGGACAATGTTGTTACGTCTCGTGTCCGAACCGCATACATCGTCAACAAGCATATCCGGACCATTGCCACCTAGATTCACGGGTCTTCACTATATACGTTGCGAGCTACCCTCTCCATGCTTTGTCCAAATCAAGTAATCATTCATAAATCCTCGGCGGACCGGATGAGCCATGATTGCACTTGTGTCTTCAAAAACAACAAGATTTCTGCAATCGGCGCAAGGACAACATATGTGCTTCGTTCGTGTTCTCGAAAGCATGATTTTTGACAAACATCGATAAACCTACGGACCTCAAGTGCGTAGGATGGATCTACTCGTCTAAGTTATACATCCGAATGCTCATCCATTGTTACCGTTATAGAGTTTAACAGATTTAAATAATGTAATCACTAAAAAGAAGATATTAATATTACGTGATAATTATTAACAAACCTTACGATGATCGACAAACGCCTTCAATGGATTATAGATGAAAATAACTCCTCCCTTATATATTTCTTAAATAACACACGTCAGGGCTAAATCACATACGATTAAAACAACTAGTTAAAAAAATTCGCCTCTTAAAAAATATATAAAGCAATAGTAAATAATTTAACAAGACAAAGCTTAATAATTAAACATCAATATGACAAATAAAAAAGAAGACTAACCACTAAATGAAGATCAATATGAACTAAATGAACTAAACATAGTAAATTAAAGCATCATTTTATTATATGAAATCCTAAAAAATAAGAAGGACTACATAATGAAACCCTAATCAAAGTGTAACCACTGCTTAATTTAACAAAACAAAACTTAACAATTAAAGAGAAACTAATTTTCAAACATCAATATGGCAAATAAACTAGTACTTAAATAAAACTAAACACAACTAAATAAACTAAACATAGTAAATGAAACCATCATTTCAAGCATCAATATACACATAAACTAATAATTAAATAAGAGTAAACATAACTACATGAACTAAACATAATAATTTAAAAAATTAATTTATTAGATGGAACCATACAAACTAAAGGAAGACTATATAATAAAACCCTAATCAAAGCCTCACCACTACTAGATTTAAAAAACAAAACTATAAATTATATTAAACATAATATAACTACATAATTAAACAAAAACTAATTACAAGCATCAATATAACACATAAACTAATAATTAAATAAGAAACTAAATTTTAATGAAACCATAATTAAAGGATCACCACAAAAAATATCACTAATAGCTAATTAAACTTCACATAACTAATTATTAAAATAAAGGGAACCCTAGAAAAATAGTGACTAGAATTATTGAGAAAAAAACAAAAACCTAGCTACTCTTCTTTCTCTCACATGGGGGTGAAACCCTAGATCTCAAAATTGGGTGGGATTGAGCAAGAATGGAGAAAATGAGGCAAGAAACACATAAACTAACCTTTTTTAGTCACCTCCTCAGAAGAAATCAAGAGCAAAACCTCTCCCCTTGTATTTAGTGAAATCTGGACCTCCAAAGCTTCTCCATGGAAGAACTTTTCGAGCTGCATTACATTTGGACTGTGGTGGGGGGGAGGAAGAAGGGGGGGTATATAGGAGAAGATCACCACAAAGGCGGTTGACATAAGGAAACCGCCTGTGGAAATGATGCTCATTTTCACCGGGCGGTTTACATAAGGAAACCGCCCGGTGAAAATAAATTCATTATCACCGGGCGGTTCCTTAAGTCAACCGCCAAATGAAAATGGGGCCATTTACAATCGGCGGGTTTACTTAAGGAACCGCCCGGCCCTTTTTCCACCGGGCGGTTCTTAAGTCGGGGCCCGCTTGCCTATTTTCGAGGCGTCTCTAAGCTAAAACCGCCCGGTGAAAAAAAAAAAATTACCGTCAAGACAAATACTTTGTGTACTAGTGTGATCATCGGATGTCGTGCAGTGCACCTTGACAGCCTTGTAAGTATTTCAAAATCCAAACAAAAACTAATATAAAAAATCATGCTACAGGATAAATGCTCTGTGAATAATAAATATTTAAGCAAGCCGAGAACAAGATATTACCGTGAAACAGGCGCGAACTATCGCGTAGACTCGCTTGATAAGCTTAACAAGAAAACCACCGACCCTAGACATGCACCCAACATCTGCGGCGGGGGTTTGCACCGGATCATTTGCCTCGAGATGTATCTCAAGACTTGAAAGTGAATTATGCACCGGATGGTTTGTCTTCAGAATCAGTGTACTGTGCTTGTCCTGACAACGGAGCTGCAGTTCCTGATCAAACGCTAGGTCCTATAACAATTAAACAAAAAGGATGAGGAGAGGCAGATTTGGAGAAGCAAATTACAAGCTTCATAATTTCCTCATCAATCTAGTTAAAATGAAAGTGCGGTTCATGGATCGGAGTAGATCAAACGCTAGGTCGGGTCTTGGTTTTGGCCGGTCTGAGAAATATAGGTCAAAATCTTTAGCCCAAGTCTGACCCGACATGTGTCCGGTTGAGCTATTCACGAGTTTTTTTTTATATTTTGGTTCAGGTTTGGTTGCGGGTCATGGCGGTCGAAAATCATGACCTGAATCTGATCCACCGAAATAGCGAATCAGACCAGGTCAGGCTTTTTTCAGATCGGTCGTATCAAGCTGGTTGGGTTAAGTAATCAATGATCAGATCTCATTATATGGCAAAGACGGTTGGGTTTGGTAATCCATGATCCGATCTCATTATATGGCAAAGATGACTTGTAGATTAAGAGTATCTCCAACAATTTTCTATATTTTACTCAACAAATCTTGTGTTTTGCCGGCTCTCAAAAATATATGCCAAGTAAAAAAAAAGTGTATCTCCAATAGTTTGGCATAATTCACTTGTCAAACACATTACATCTTGAAAACTTACATCAGAAACCCTGAGAAAGAGAAACAAAACGGAGTCGAGCACGCATATATACGTGTGTGGATGCTCTTTTGCCAACTTGGAATAAATGGTAACCTGGGATTGAGAACTGTTGGAGAAGGTTTTTTCTGTTTTTGCCAAAAAAAAAAGAATTACAACCTAGAATGGGGAACCGTTGGAGTTGCTCTAAACATTTCTAAAAAACTTGTATGTACTAAAGCCATAAAATTAATGTTGGACGTCATTGTGTTGCTTGTAGCCAACACCTGTGGGGTTGCATATTAAGTCGACAGTGAGATCGTAACTTTGTTAATCTTGAAATATGTCTGTGCAGTCTTATGGAGGTGCTCATAGAGGTACATGGTTTAAATGGTAAGTGTGCATGTGTTGTAAGCATTAGTGCATCTATACTATATAATTCGTAAAAACACACACACATGGTTAAAGGAAAAAACAAATAAAATTATAACACAAAGCTACCACAAACGAAGTTTCCTTTTTAAGAAAATGAACAGCTAATCCAGATAAGAAAATGAACAGCTAGTCCAGATCGAGCTATAAATATGTGAGACAGACAAGACACCCAGGGTCACAATCCCAAACACAAATAGGTACAGAAACAAAAAGGAAAAGCCCACGATTGACGGGCTATAAACGGGTCAGACAAACAAAGACGCAACACGCAGAGTCACAAATATGTAGACAAAAAACACAAAAGGCCCACGAGAAGAGAGCCTGTTAACTCCAAAACTGGGCTCCAAACATGAGAGTAGCAACAGACCGGCTAAAAATAACTTGCAACATCATGTGATAGATTTTTTTCTGAAATTACACTATACAACGTATCCGCTCACAACGCACAAACACTTACCCTCACAACGCACAAACACTTACCCCTAGGAACGTATGCAATCCCTACCACAGGCATCTCACTATCGATAAGAACGTTATCTACCACTGAAAACACAAGCTGTTAGATCCTTAAAAATTAGCTCGAATAGAAATACAAGACCTAAGACTCTTGTAGCTACGAGGCTACAAGCCCTTTCACATCAGATGACATATTTTGATGCTAGAACAGATTGACAGATTGAACAACATCGAAGTTGTTGGAAAGTGACGAGATGAACCCGTTGCTTGATCCGGGACGAAATTATAGTTAGAGCCGACCACTATGCGAAAGAAAAAAACATAACACTACTAGAAACAAAATAATATATGTAGGTGTTCAAATCAAATCTATGCAACAATGTAATTAATTAGTAAGCAATCTATTTCTATATCATATTATTAAAGAGAAAATTTATCTCATATATCTTTTTTGTCTACCTCCGTTTAGTTAGTTACCGGACGAGTTTTAAGGTAGTGGGTCTCGCCCTTTGTATATATTATATATATACAGGATACAAACGCATGAACATTATTCATGAGTTAGAACAATTTACATATAGCGATGATATATAATCTAATTCTAATATGTACGTGTTCCGTTACAATAACGAGCACGTTTGCTAGTTCAGATACAAAGTACTAGCACATGGAGTATTTGTGACTGGCGAGCTTGCGGATAAATCCACATGCACACAGGTGATACGAGGCCCCGAAACTGACAAGATATAAGGTGAGGCACGGTGAGATAAACAACGGCAGGGATGCAAGCACGAAAATAAGACCAAAATCTTTAAGAAAACAATGGTATATATATATGGAGTTATAGACTTTTTTCCTAGTAATTGCTGGACCAAAATTCATCACTAGGACCAATCTTGAGGCATCGTCGCCGGAGAGGGCTAAGAAGATACAAACAGGTGAGGCCCACGAACGCGCGCGGTGGTCATGCACCAGACGAGACGAGGACAGCAAGCGGTGGCGGCGCATGGCCGCAGGGCCACGCGGTAGGCGAACGCGCTGCTGAGGGCGGTGGACAGCGCCCACACGACGGCCTGCATCAACATTGTTCGTGTGCTTGCTGGGACGGCATCAACATTGCGTACCGATAGAACGATGAGTGGATTGCAGGTTGCATGTTTGTTTACCTCGTCGGAGGGGAAGCGGCCGCAGCTCGTCTGGAAGTAGTCGGCGGCCGCGTTGTTCGACCGTCCCTGCGGCGCAGACACCGACGCCGAGACCCTGCCGGCGGTGTCCGTGTCGCCCCGCACGTCGCCGGCTACCGCACAAGTACCCTTCCCTGACTCCCATTCCCGGCTCTGCTGCGGTGCTGCCATGGCGTTGGCGCCGGTTAGAACCATTTGGTGCGTCATGTCCATTCTCAGCGTTGGGGGAATACATTACATTGTGGGACTTTCTTGCGTCCAACTTAGTTTATTATTAGTTGCTGACTCGGCTACGCGGACATGCATCAAGATTCACACACAAGGCTACGTGGACGGCCCACGGTCGGTGCTGCACACAAGTCGCTGTATATACAACACACCGAGTGGAGAGAATTTTTGAGAGAACTTTTTACCGATCATCACACACTGCCTCCTCCGTGGATTTGGACGATGGGTTCAATTAATCTACCGTCGCAGTCTAGCGATCATCCAAAAGGACAAAAAGCCCTACCCTCGCCTACTCCGCGCAGTCGGCCCTCCTCGCCATCGCCGCCTGGGTCTGCCATGGCGTCTAGCTTCGACCCCGCCTGCGTCCGCCTCCCCCTTCCCCCTGCATGCACGTCGCCTGCACGCAGCCCCGCAGCAGGGGGGCACAGCACGCCGCCGACCAGCGCCTGCCTAGCATTGCAGTGCAGCCGCACAGACATGCACCGGCCACTGGCGGTGCCCACCTCACGCCAATGCGCGCCAGCAAGCCTCGACGGTGCAGGTGAGCCCCGCCGGAGGCCGCGACCGAGCCTGACACGCCGATTTGGTACCTCCCCCATCTATCCTGAGTCTCCCTCTCCCAGCGCTGGCACTGGCAGGGCTCAGTCGTGGTAGCAGGATTTCCTTCCTGGCCGCACGCGTCCTCCTCGACTCGCGCGGCGGCGCCTGGCTGCTCCGGACGAGGCCACAGCAGAGGCCCTGTGCCCTCCGCACAGCGATGCCTCAATCTTCGTCTAGCCCGGGCACCATGCCACCATCAGTTACAATCAGGTACAGCGTTTAGCAGCCAGACCCAAAAAAAAAAAAAAAATTGAGTGTTTGCAGCTTAGTCAACTATCATGCTATTCTGCTTTGCTCCAGACAATTATGCTGCATGTTTAGATGAAGCATTGCACGGCTCAGTACAGGTTTCCTTGCTTTAGCTTGGCAAATTCCTATGTAAGAAGATTAGCAACTCCTTTTTTTTCTTTAATTACCTGCCCAGTTGTTTGACCAGTGACTACAGATTTTTGTATTTGTACACATGTTCGTACATAAAAAGGCAGTCAGCTCAAGTATTCTGTGCACATAACAGATAAGTAACCTAAAATAGGCTTAATTCGTACAATTCATTTCCCCCTTAAAAATTGAAATTAAGGTTCGTTGTCCCCTTACTATTTATCCATCTTCTATGATCATGTCACCACATAACTGCTATGTTACATCAGCTATCGTATCTCAGTTCTAAACTTCACATTGGACAAGTAAATATTTTCCTTTCCTTTTTGCAGAAATGAACATGTAGCTTGGCTGTGTCAGTTAACTAATAAGCATTGCCTCCTTCTAACTATAATTCTTCGTAAGCAACCTGTCAAGTCTACCTTTTATGTGGAAAATATTATTTCAGTTCATTGTTACATTGTGAGATTGCAGCAAACTGGGTTTGTTCACACTTATTATTTCTCAGTTGTTATGTTATCAGTTTGAGGACAGCAGTGCATTCGCCCTTGCTTTACAGGTACGCATGGGTGTACCCAGCTTATCTATCGAGTCATCGGTATACCTCGGCAGCGACACCGTCTGCCATACCACGCTTGCAGTGTAGCGTGGATTTGCCGACCTGCAGCAGCGAGGTACGCAATGGTGATCTTGACTCAAAAACCTCTGCGTTTTCATGTTCCAAAATGAATGTGTTGTCTTCCTTTTCTAATTCCTTAATCCTGCACTTGATGTGTCATTTTTAGGTTTCATGTTTGCTTATTCCATTCCTTTATCATCTTACAAAACATACTCCAGTGGAAAGATAAATTTGGTGGTACCATACTGAACCAATTGCGCCCGCTTGGGGCTTCACCTGATTGCTCCCATGAGGTAACATTCCTATCTATTTTAGTTTGGGGGAAAAACATGCCCCATGCTTAAACCATGCATATTAACACATAGTAACTGCACTTCTAACTTACGACCATGCTTTTACCATGGATGAGCAAAAATCTGCCGTGGCTGAAGCTTTTGCAATGTGTTCGCTGCCTTTTCTGAATCCTTAATTGCTTATTAATTCCATTTCCTTATCATCTTACAAACCAAAGATCAATATGGTGGTATCCATTTCCTTTTGTTTGTCGGTTATTGTCAACGGGGAACCTGTCCATCAATCACAAATTCCAGGTTTGCTAAACAAATCAATGCTATGTTGCACTGCTATTTAGTATCAGCACATACAGTACCCATTCGAGGCTGCTCATTAGCAGATACCTTCCCAAAAGATCGCATTCTTCAAATTAGTTTCCCAGTGCCAGTGTCTCAGATAGATTATGCATTTTATCATCGGACTCATGTAAAAGAGAAATTTGTTTTCCAGTGCATACTTCATGTTTGTTGAGATTAATATGTCGTCGACTTTGGTATGTTTTGCAGTGAATTAACGCTGCCAGTTGAGATAGCTCACCATACTTCTGGGCAGTTTGGGACTACTACATTGCTAACCCACCTTAGACTACCTCATCATGTTTTCCTTTCATGTATCCTTGCTCATATTAACAGCTACCTTTTACTTGAATTTCCTTCCCTTTCTTTTTTTTTCAATCACCTTCCTAGCCTCTTCCTGCGTGGGGATCATCTCTCTGCTAAGCTATTTCCTTTCTAAACTTTCCCAGTTTCTAAATGTATGCAGCTTCAAACCATTGTTGATGGCCTCATGGAAAATACCAGGAAATCATTAGTTGTCCTGCCGTTTCGTCAAATGTCAGCAAAGCAAAAGATATCCAAGTGATGTATTTATTCCTATCCATCTCTCTCCACTTTCTTGCAAGTCCATTTCCTTGCAGCTTTAAAACCTGGGACATAAAACTTCATCATTGCCTCTATATTTTTTTTTTTTCTGATTCTTATTTCTTAACTACCATTTGTGATATCATTTGCTCCCTATATTTGTCCTTCCAATCATATAGACTTTTGGAATGGTCTGTTGCACCAATCACATGAAGTGTATGTTGTATACAAACACAACTAAGAGTATAGACCAACACAGTGTATACATGTGTGTGCATATTATTAATCTATATTTGTCCAGCAACTAATAACCTAACCACAGGTCTCAAATTTGAGTACCCCTCCTCTCTGTTATTATGTTATATCCTTTCTAATTTAATTAACCACTATACATACCCACCAAGAAGAAAAATATGTTATCTTTATTTGTGAACTCAGTCCATACTGCATAGCAACATAATATAAGACGTTCATGGTACTTTGCCTTCAGCTCATATATGTGCAGTCATTGTAAGGACTACATACCTTTACAACATGCATCTCTTTTGGTCATTGATTTAGAATTTCATATGGAACGTTTCTGAATATTTGACAGGTATATAACTTGCACAGCTGAGCGTTGGTTTTCCAGCAACTCGGAAGGATAAATGGTGTTCCTTTATGTGCAAACTATATATCTACAGTTCTGTTGGCAATCAAATGTCCCCAATAATGTATTCTCCTTTTCTAACAGTTCTTTATGAATATTTTGCTCTTATCATGACTTCTACGATTTCCTGGAAAACTTAGAACCATCTTGATTGTCAATGTTTTGTGACACCATGGCAACATGAATCTCCTATATATCCAGCTCCAAGCCTCCAACATTGTTGTAACTAATTTTAGTAACCTTTTGCTCCAATGTACAATCATATATGATATAATAATATGTTATATATTTCTGGCTTGCTGCCCCGTACGAAGCACGGGGGAACCTTCTAGTTATATACTCCTATGATTCAATAAGTAAAATCTTTACTACAGTTCAAATATATAATAGTTAGCCTACCAAAAGTTTTTTTGCCATAATTGGACCTTATAGTAATTGCAGTTAAGAATTATTTTATTCAACTATAGAAAAACATAGATCTAAATCTACATTAAAAACTTTGTATTAAAGTATATCATGTTATATGTTCACGGTATAGATCTACTCATGTAGAGTCCAACAAAATTAGATTTTCTATTTTATAATTTTTTGTGATTTACTATAATTTTTTAAAGATTTAGCCAAAATAAATAAAAAAGAAAAAGATAAAACCGTCTTCAAAACTGCTTCAAAACTACTCTAGTCACGTGGTTGTTAAATACCCGACGGGCGAACCGTCTCGATCCCAATAAAACCGGCGTACGATGCCACTACACTGTGAACCACATGCAGACTCGAGGGCTACACCTGGTGGGTACACTCGTGCACACCCCCTGGAAGAAACCGATGCACGACGCCATTACCCCACGAACCGCATGGTTAAGTCTTTGAAGAAGTGTCCCACATCTTTAGAGACTTGGGGCTACACCCGGCGGGTGCGCTTGCGCCCACACACCGGAAGAATATGAAACGACCTCCCGCTTCAAGTCCCTGCAGGCGTGGGCCTATGACCACAAGGACTCGGGGGCACTGTCAGAGATGAAACACATGGCCTGTTAAACCTCTGGCTAAATACTTCGCTAAATGGGCTGTCACAACAGCCCATCACCGTAATCTGCACCGCTCCAAGCAAAGCCAGCAGCTCGGCCCGTGCGGATTACTACGCAGCCTCACGCAAGGAGCTGGAGCCATGACCCCGAGGGACGCACGATTCGCACGACCTATCCGCCGAAAGGGTGGGCCCCATAGGGACTCTGACTCTGGGATGTACGACCCACACAACCCCACGCGTATGACACATGCGCCCCCTCTCTCCCTCGCTCCATCCCGGGCAACCTCAGGCTTGCACTCCAAGCTAGGAGGGGAACGCTGTAACCGCAAATCCCGCACGGGCACAGAGTCGGTCAACCCATGCCCACTCCGTCTGTACCCCCCTAGGATATGGCACGCCATTAGCCGTACTGTTAGCACGCCCAGGCGGTTAGCTCGCATGCAGCGAGCCATGTCTGCACAGCATAGCACTAATTACGCCTAACCACGTACGACGTGGGTCCAAATCAACTGCTCAGCCTCTCCGTGCACCGTAAAAGCATAGGTAGGCTTACCGGCGATACGACAACATCGGCGATGATTTGGAACAACGTCACGAACAGAGATAAGAAAGACGCCCCGATCTTCGAGAAAGTGGACGAGCCACTCCATCTTTTTTTTAATCCTTTTTCCCTTTCTTTTTTCCTTTTTGCACGATCAATGTCTCTCTCCTCTCTATGACCTCCTCCCTTCGCCTATAAAAGGAAAGACAAGTCACGTATCTAAAAACACGCCCTAAGACATACTCTTAATCGCACCCAACACATAACGTACTGCCATCGATATTAGCACTTTCGCTCAATTAACCAGAGATTTGGGAGTCCTCCCCCTCTCTCGAACCGTTTGTACCCTCTACTGCAAACTTCCCCTATGTAACACAGCTCGCTTCGGACTAGACGTAGGGCCTCACGTCTGAACCAGTATACTCTTCTATGTCCTCTTAGCGAATATCTAGGTATAAATGTGTATCTTAAAAATTTACTAATATTGTGTGTCTTAGAAATTTAGTAATAGGTGTTTACTCGAAACACCAACAGGTGGTTGTCTGATTTGATAATTTTAGAGTTGAATGAGAAAAAAAACGGACTTTCGCAAGAATCGAAGAAGGAAAAAGGGGCTTTTTTTTTTCTTTCAAAACTCACGCCACAAAGCAGCTGTGGATGCGGGCCGACAGCTGCAGATGGCCCACGGGCTCGCAGGCCTAGCACTCGCGCGTTCGGTCACATTGGCTGTCGCGTGAGCTCCACCGCTTGCCTCCGTCCGTGGGACCATCTGAGTGGGCTGGGAAGCCTGTTGAGATATGTTCGTTGCTTACTTTTTTGAGTGGACTGAACTTTATGGGAGCTGCAAACTTGCATGAGTAATTATTGTTTGCAGGAACATTGTGATTCCCTAATAAATCTAATTTCGCATTTCCTGATGCTTAACTGTGATTGCACATCCATGGTTTTAAATAAAAATATATAAAATTACGACGCAAAGGTAGGACAAATAAACGGGGTTTTCAAATGAACAGCTAGTCCAGAGCTAACAATAAGTTTTCGTTGACTGTACCCAAGAGCATAGTTAACAGTGGCGGTGTAGGCTGACTGACGTCTATTAGCGTTTCTCGACTGACCGTACCCAAGTTCGGTGTTTGCATGAGGCCTCACCAGATACCAGACGGCGACGCGTGGTCCCCGTGTTCTGCTTCTTCGACGCGATGTGCTTCTGCGAGCAGGCCGGGCCCGCCCGCCTAAGAGCAGGTATAATGGATTAAAAAAAAAAGGGCTTGAAGCCAAGCTAATGCTAAGTGGAGGAGAGATGAAAGATAAGAGATAAGATCTTAGCTCTAATACATGTAATAAATTAGACACGAAAGCATAGGCTATGGTGGGACTGCTCCGCTCTACATTTTTTAACCCCGCTTCATATTTTTTAGCTAAACGGTTTTAACTCCACACTTGCAGCTTCAGAAAATGGTGGAGTTGTGAGAGCACCTAAAGGGGAGCTTCACGAACTCTAGATTTTTATAGAACTGCTCCATGGTGGAGTTTGTGAAGCAGAGTTCGTGGAACAGACCCAAATACCCCCTAACAGAGATGTATGTGAGAAAAAATACGAAAGAGTATGAACAATAATAATAATAAAAATTTGCAGATAAATAGAAGACTTACTATTGTACAGCTTAGCTCTTAGTATAATTTAGTGAATATTCGCTTCAACTTATCATCTAGCTTATTAGCCATTCCGTCAGTATTTTTTCTCAGAAAAATCAACTGTTTTTAGCTTATAGCCAGCTGAACAGAGTGCACTTGGCTCTATTATCTATCTTACTCTAAGACTAGTCTCAGTGGAGATTTAATAATCTAGTTTCCAACATACTCATATTTTAAAAAGATATAAAAGGTTCTCTATTTTTATTAAACTTTTATCATCTCCCTTCTTATTAATACAGTGTCATATTAGCATATTTAACGTATATAAAACTGACATTTCCATTAAGATTGGTCTAGCTAATCGACCGGTTAGAAACTAGGACCAAGAAAGGAACAAAACCCCAAACCCCAACTTCAGGAGCACACATTTCGATCGCGAGGTGCGGGTGTGGGCTGCATGCATTTTTACCTCATCGGGCGTGAGCGTGAAGAGGCCACGCCGCCTGCATGTCTGGACGTAGTCGGCCGCGTCGTCCGGCCCGCCCTGCTGCGGACACACCGCCGCCGAGCCTCTGCCGACGACGGAAAGTACCCTCCCATCTCCGACGAGCGACACCTCTCTCTCTCTCTCTCTCTCTCTCTCTCTCTCTCTCTCTCTCTCTCTCTCTCTTCCTGGCGTGATATGATGCAGCAGCTAGCACGTGTCCTGCTGCTTCATGTATTGATCGTCAGTACTTATGGTGCCCCAACCTGCAGCTGCAGGTACGATGATCGACGTTTTGCGCTACGTACGTACGGCGGCTGCAGGTGAGTTCGCACAGCACCAATACCATCGATCACCACCCCAGCTGGTATCCGCTTCATTTTATCTTAAAAAAGCCACCAACTTGCTGCCGGGCACCAACTTGACTAGACGACGTCGTCGTTCACTCCCGCTCAGTACTGAGATGATTCTCTTGTGGCGTGGGAGGTCCTCCTCGCATTGTGCTGCTACATGTCCTATTCCCACCAGTCCATGGACCATGCTGTAACTGATAAATAAATTACATATGCCGCCATGCACCTCCTGTTCCCATGCAAAATGTAAATCTTAGATGGGGATCTTCTTGGCTTGTCAACGACTTTGACATTTAATTATATTGTTGGTCACTACTACTCAAGTCAAGACAGCACCCAACACTGTCATATATATTTAGTTGGTTGTATCTAGCTAATCTGTACACATGAATTTCATGAGCATCGCATAAGCTTAAGCATCATTCGTGCATTCTTCATCGCAAGCATATCTTAAAATTGATATCATGGTTGCTCTATGTCATGATTTCCTTTCATGTGTGACTTCATATATACTCTCTCTGGTCCTGTTTATAAGACGAACATGTAAAACAAGATTCAAACTTCATAATCTTTGACTAATAATTTAGTGGACAGCTTTTAACTATTATAATACAAACTTGATACGGTCAAATTCATGATCAAATGTACTATTCAATGAATATAATTTTATAATCATAAAAATTATAATATAGAATAAATAAATAGTCAACTTGTGATTTAGGTGATCGTGTCATATTTGACTATGCCTTATAAATGGGACCGAAGGGAGTATGTTCTAACTGTTGGCTTCATAGATAGTACCTTTTTCATGATGCTATGTTGACTCAAATAATGTTTTATGACTTTATTGATGTTTGATTTAAATAGAAGTTGTAGGCCATGTTCGGTAATAGTGAAAAGCATCTACGGTGCTGCAGAGCGGTTGTAGTAGCTATAGTACTTTGTGAGAGAGGAATAAGCAGCTGCTGCAGCAGCCGTAACGCTTTTTATTGTTACCAAACAAGCTCGTAGTTTAATTGGTTTGCTAAAAACTTTGCTTAAGGACCCACATCCACTGGTTCAGCCTCTAGTCAAACAGTAGCCCCAAATCTGAATCCTGTGCTGTTTTAAACCCCTAAAAAGCTGCCCAAGTCCTTGAATGATAATTTCAAGGTTCAAACTTTTGGCTGCTATGTTTTCAAAATTTGTAGTACAACTCATTTCAAACCATAATAAGAGTTGTTGTAGTACTCTTTGAAAAACCAACATGCAAACTGGCCCGGCCTTGTTTGAGTTTGTTTTGGCTTTCAAACTGAGTTTCAAAATTTCCAAATAATGTTTCTGGAAATGGGAGCCTTAATTGAAGTGCTTCATATGTTCTTGTTTGGTAACAAGAAATCCACCAACCCTAGAAAGTCAAAAATGAATATTTTTTTAAGTCTGATGTCCATCAACAAATTTGACAAGGAGTGTCCACTAGTAAACTGCTCCAAGAGAGGTCATTTTCAATGTCTTGTAGCAAATTTTGCCTATATTGTCGTGCAACTGAAGTGAACTATTGCATAGACTGGCTTGACGTGGTTAACAAGAAACCCACCGACCCTACAGGCCTGGACAAGTACCTTGCGGTGGAGGTTCAAACTGGATGGTTTGCCTCGAGATCTATCACAAGTGAATGAAGTGACTCATGGTCTCCAGAATGACTCATGGTCTCCAGAATCAGTGTGCTATATTTATTTGCAAAAATAGAAAAAATAATGTTAAACAAAAAGTTAAGGGATGCATTGATAAATTAAATTTTGCTTATTTTGAAACAGAGATAAATTGAGTTAATTGTGAATTTTTTTGCTCATCAGAACATAGGGAAATAAATTTTTTCATTTAAATAAAATTTATCATAGGCTTTTAGCTACATATTTCTTGCATTCATTATGATGCATAAGATTTATTTCAATGAGTGGTTTTGACCAAAATTCAAAACTGAATTCAAATTGTTTTTATTAAATGGTTTTGAAATAAAAAGAAAAAAACCCTCTCCTCTCTTGCATCTTTTTTCATCTGGCCCGAAGGCCGCAGCCCAGCTTCCCATCCCGCAGTCCCAGTGAGCCCAGCTCTTGGCCTGCGCGGTACCGGCCCAGCCTGCGCGGGTGTTCTCTTCCCTCTCTTCCGGCGCTTCCCTTCTCTCTGCTGTCTCGCAGTCCCCGCCCAGATTCAAAACTCGATTTCTTTTTATTTTTTTTCGAAACTAAAACTAAGTATTTACAGAACTCGATTCCTTTTTATTTTTATTTCAAAATTCAAACTAAGTATTTAATCTTGTTTTAATCATAAAAACTATGTTTTAGCTCCGTTTTTAATCCATTCAAGTTGAGTTAGATTCATAATTTCATAATCTACATAAAAACATGTTTTGTTCTTTCAAATAAATACTAAATTTTATTAAACTATATCCAATTAGTTTCCATCTTGATCTCCTACAAATAAAATATGACTAGTTTCTTCTTGGTTTTTCTAATTCAAATACTATTTGACTTAATCTAATTTAGATATTTTTCCTAATATCTTATTACATGTTTATATATATGTAAAATAAATGAATGAAGCTTTATTATAGTTTATCCTTTCTCTTAACTTTTTTCTTTGTAACGTCCAATAGTCACTTTCGAGAATGGTGGGATATGCTAGCCTTATATGTTGGTCTATCCAATCCTAAAAAATCAAGGTAGGACTAAACCCTCCACAACATCTTATTAATATACACATAGTCCATGTGGATCAAATTTCAAACTAGACCAGATATTACAATTGTGCACATATATATTATATCTAGATATATAATAAAAATAATATATCTAAATGAGTCAAAGTGTCAAACCATCCTATAATTTAGTTGGAGAGAGTATATTAATTCATTAATTATATACTCGCTCTGTTTTCATCATTGACATGTCGCAGCTCTAAGCTTTTCAAGTTCCTATTTTTTCTGATCGTGGCAGGAAATTTTGTATTACAATTGACATCACGGAGAGATAAAAAAAAATCCAATTATAGTATTCAGTTTTAATGGTTGTGGCTTGAGTTTGATGGCTTTCATGGCATTGGCCTGGAGAAGAACAAGTTTCTATGATCGATATTATGACGAAAACTCAAAAATAATATTGAGTATTGATATCTTACATGCAATTAGTCTATCGATTTCCAATGCACATGCGTAAGAAGCTTACAAGCAACATAATGGACACCATTCTTCTTTTTTCAATTCTTTGCGAGAAACTAGTCAGAAGCGGAAACAAATATGGTCATGCCATCGTTGATAGTAGCGTAGAGTAGCATGGACATTGATGGTTCCATAGTTTTTTCAAAGGAGGCTTGAGATGTGATGGAAATTACTAATAATTTACAATAAAATCTATCCTCAACAACGGCACCAAAAATGTCCCACCATGTGTATTAGTATTACCAAATAGATATAGATACAAATTGCATGAAAAATAAATAAAGTCCCACCATGTGTATTGGTATTACTAATGATTTATAGAAGCTAACCATTTTAATTACGCTAAATGACGACAATATATATAGCATGATAAATAAATAAATAAAGTCACACCATGTGTATTGGTATTATCAAATACTAGCTCACCAACCCGTGCTCCCTTGCAGGGTTAGAATCTTATGATACACTAACTAATAATAATAACTTATATTAAATATCATTTTCTCTCCACTAATGTTCTAAAATAATACCTATAATAGTTATTTTGTAGTCTATATTCATGTGTGGCAAATCTATCAAATATTGATTTTTTTCATCCATATTCATAGGGTTTTTTTTTTACATAACCCCTCTATGTATCTATAATACACATACATATTTAGTTGAAATATTTTCCTATTATAGTTATACTTGTATATTTCGACGACATAAACCTAAATTTGGTTCTTTTCCCGAATTTTAAGCTTCACAATATGTATTTAGTTGAAACATAAATAAATTGGAAGTATATAAACTTTTATTTCATCCCTTTAAGTGATATATCATGAAAATCTACTTTATTAACCTTTAGCTTTTGATCTAGTTGTTGTAATATTTTTTACATGTATTAATTCAAAATTCTAATGCTTATTGTAAAAGTTTCAATTGTTTTGTTTACTAACAGAATATTCTAGGTCCTAGGCTAACCCAGCATGCATCATGGCATTCAATATGTTGAATTTATTGTATTGTATTAGTATTGTTTATTAAAAATAATTCTTAAAATCAAGTTACTAATATGGATATGATATACTATTTCAATCAAAATGTTTAAACTTTTTTAAGATTGTGGCTTACAAAATTTATTGTCATAAGCGTTAATTAACTTAAAGTGAGCTATAAGTTTCATTTCTACGTCATTTAGTATGGAATATTTGCATGCTTAAAAAAGCTTATTAGATAAATATTTATACTAATGTAAGTTTTAACATATGGATATTTAATTGTTATTCGTAATAGCTTATATTAATAATTATATGTAGATTTAAAAAGATTTTTTGTTATTTTTTTATAACAGTTGAGGTGGATAATTTAGGTCCAAATTATATAGGTATATATTACATTACATTATCTTTTATAAGTGTAATCTAAATACAGACTTAGAGGCCAAAGCATTATCTTACATAATAATAGAGATGGATAATATATTAAAAATAATATTGGATTATTTAACTATCTGCATTTTCCCATACATTATTGATAACTCTACGAATCATGGTACCCTAAACTTCTAGCAACAATTAGCATGTAATTCGAAGTAATTCAGTGACATTATTATTAAGTTAATAGTAAAATTATACTGATGCTTAATAAGGATTAGATCAAAACTTTTTTGTGTGAAGCAATCAAGGATATTAAAATAAATGAAAAATATGTCTAATGGTCAATAAGCATCATATCATGTACGTGCAGGAAAAAATTAAATTGTAATTATGTGATCTAGCAAGATGGCCATACCTTTAGTCTATATAGGTGTGCCTGGTGCTAGCATTGATGTAGATGCCAATGATGTCGAATGTCGTGGCACCGGTGTCCTGCGTGTTCCTGCCTTCCTTTTTTTGACATAGACCCCTTCCCAACCCATGATGTTGGCACACACCTGTCCTTCCATCCCCTCGATGCGGTTGGACACCAGCTTCCTCCATGCGTCCGCTCAAGTGCTAGATAGAAAATGTCACCTCTTTGGTATTGGTAGTTGATAGATTTTCTTGATGCCTAAATTTTAGGCAAGTTTTTTGTTGTGGCCGGGGCACAAATGTCGTTCACCTCATCACCGTCGAGTGGGCGTGCATGTCAAAGTAGGTGAAGTTGGCTTGATTCGGCCTCGTACACGCATTACATATCAAGAATTATATATCCTAGGCCCAAGCTCCAATCTTCCAACTTATATCTGGTTCCATCGAATATTGCCTGGAATAGAAAAAATAACCATAAGATAGTAACAGAACATGTTTTTTATAAAAAAATTATTTTACTAATATAGGAGGTACCGGAAAAATTCCATGTTGTGGATGGATTTTCTCAGTCAAACCAAGCACGCAATTTGCACACTGTTGCGCATTGGTGCATCTTGCCAATGTTGGAGGTCGACATCAGGTAGATGCAATGCATAGTGGGTTGCAGCCTTCGGATCAAGTATCTGAATTTTCATAGTAGACGGCTTTGACAAATAAATAAAGGTGGCTGCCTAGCTTGGATCAAGATCGAAGATAATCAACTGCAAGAGGTAATAACTCATGGAAATTGATTCATGTAGCCTCTAGGCCTCCTGGGGCGCCACCATGCAATGATGTATGCCAGATCTTTCTTGTCACCATGCAACGACTATCCAAAGTAGTAAAATTATAGCAGCATAATAAGAAGCAATCAGAATTCGATCAGAACAGGCGCCGTTTTCTGCATGGCATCCAATGCCTATACATAGAACCCAATTCGAGCACCAAAACTTCGTTCAGGAAATCATCGACAACTATACATCCTACCGGCAGCGGCAGACTACGGACGGAACAACAGCTCCTGCGACATATCTCCGATGCCAACGACGCCGACGCCGTAGATGCGACAGGTCCCGCGAACACCGGCACCGCATCTTTGGCCGATGTCTCGCAGTCGAGGCACACCAACCCCTTGGGACTTGGCGAGCGAGCTCCTTGGGCAGCTCCTTCATCTATCTCCGCGTCACAGCCCACCGGCATCGTTCCAGCCGTCCCCGGTACCCTCGCCCCTACGTACATCCTCACACGTAACCATCGGAATCAGGAAGAGGGTCTAGGCTTGGGATTTAGGCAGCAGCGGATCGGAATCCGCTGGTAGGAATTGGAAATTAAAGTCAGGGAGAGAACACAAGAAGAAGGAGAGAACACAAGAAGAAGCTGCAACCGTGATGCGCTAGGTTAGATGATTACATGGTTTAGGGAAAACAGACGTGAAACACCTATATTGATTTTTGCAGTTATTTTAAGTATATTGAGGCAAGTTTATTTTCAATAATAGCACGTTATATTTCATAATGATAGGTGGGTAATTTTTAAGAAAAAAATAGAAAAGATCTAATGGCCATCAATATTAATGGTAATCAAATTGATGGCCAGATTTGTCTGATTATTGTGAGAATTTCTATAATTTATCTTTTTTCTAATGCGTCTGGTGAGGATTAACGTGGAGCCTCCGTTGAAACCTCTAATTAGTAATAGTAAGATATAGATAGATACTATATGCTAGCACATCTCACGAACCCTTCTCATATAGAATTGAGTCACTCTATTTTGCTTGGCATGTGGCTGATGAACATTGAGTCACGCCACTAGCTATTGGATTTAGCTATCCACCTCGCTAGCTAGTTTGTGGGGTTCAGCTATCCACCCCAATAGCTATCCACATCTTTAGTTATTAGTGAAGTTTAGTTGTCCACCTTATTAGTTAGTGGGGTTTAGCTATCCACCTCATTAGTTAGTGGGGACTGGGTTAGCTGTCCCAGATGATACTCGCGCGCTTATAAAATCGGAGGCAATCAAGGCCCATCCATCCATGAATGGAATATGAATGACAATTGAAAAAATAATCAACAAAAATCTCATCGATCGCCATGTCGTCGCCTGCTGCCCATGGCGAGCAACACGAGCCTAACGCGCACAGCCACCTTCAGCACCAAGGTTACGTGGAGCTGTATCACCACGGCCTTTACCACATCAAGTCGTCGGCGCTGGTGTGCGCGGTTGGACTAGGCATCCCCGGCGCCATCCACCGCCGCGGCGGCGCAGCAACCATCTCCGACCTCGTCACCGACACCAGCGTCCACCCCGCCAAGCGCTCGCACCTCCAGCGCCTCATGCGCATGCTTACCTGCTTCGGCATCTTCGGTGTCGACGAGCGGCGAGCCGCCGCCGCCGCCGACAACGACGACGACGACGGTGAGAGTGAGACCGTCGTCTACACGCTCACCCCCGTGTCCAGCGTCCTCGTCGGCGACAAGGAGCAGGCGTCAGGCGGCGCCACCTCGTTTGACATGTCGGCATGGCTCCGCCTCTTGGCGCGCCCTAGCACGTCCGTGTCCACCTTCTTCAGCTTGGAAGAGTGGTTGAGAGATGGCGGAACCACGACGCTCTTCGAGATGGCACTCGGTGTGCCTCCATGGACCATGACCAAGAACGACGCCTCCTACAACAAAGCCTTGAACGAAGGCTGTGTCGCGGACACCAACTTCGCTATGGACATGACGCTCAAAGATACCAGAGGCGCCAGTATCTTCAGCGGGCTCAGCTCGCTGGTCGATGTTGGAGGGGGACATGGTGCAGCTGCTATGGCCATCGCTGCGGCCTTTCCGCACATCAAGTGCAGTGTACTAGACCTGGAACAAGCGATCATCAAGAAGATGCCTGACGGTACTGATCATATTGATAGCACGGTGCAGTTCATCGCCGGTGACATGTTTGAGTACATTCCACCTGCAGATGCTGTTTTCCTAAAGGTAAATATATATATTCCCCCATAGATTATAGAATATATATATATATCTCCGGCCTCGACGACTCCTCTCGATCATCATCATTTTCCAGTGCTCTATATATGCATGCGTGGATGTCATATATATTCTAATATTCATGTGGATAATAAATATGTAATATTAATGCATGATGTCTGTGTATGCATGTTTCATCAGTATGTTTTGGATTGTTGGGATGATGACCACTGCGTCAAGATACTTCAACAGTGCAAGAGAGCAATTCCTCCGAAAGACGGTGGAGGAAAAGTGATCATTATGAATATTGTGGTGGGCTATGGATCACTGGACAGAGTTGTCAAAGAGACGCAAGTGCTGTTTGATGTCTACATGATGCGGTATGGTGGGTCTGAGCGAGAAGAGCACGAATGGAGAAAAATCTTTTCAAAAGCTGGATTCAGTGATTACAAGATCACACCCATACTAGGTTTCCATTCAATCATTGAGGTTTTTCCATGAACAAGCTCAATGCGGAAACCATCATCTACATACGACGTCAATAAGAGATAAATAATATGCTATTGATGATTGTTTGTATTGTATATATCATGGAGGGAATTCCGTAAAATGTCAACACTTATCGCCGAAACCAAATTCGCTGTTGTGTGCGCTTGTGTATATAAAAAAAGTCCAAGTAGTTTATAAGGTCTTCCCATATATGTTCTTTTTATATACCAGGCTTTATTGTACTTATGCCATCAGAAATAATAAAAATGAAAGATCATAAACTGAATATATATATATATATATATATATATATGTTCTTTTTTTAAAATCCATTTTGTGATTTTTCAGGTTACAACAGTTACCCATCTGCTTAAATATAATATTTTGCTGATTGTTTTGTGACTTGGGTGATTTGGGTTAAAATTTTTAAGTTGTTGCGGAGATTTGAAATGTGAGACCCTTGGACTGACTCCAACGATAGACGCAAACCCAAAATAGATTCGACACAGTGTTTCAGCTGAGAAAACACCGCTCCAACGAAATACGCAAAGCGACTCATTTTGGGTACGGGGCCAATAGGTAGGCAAAAAAAGTGTCGTCTCCCACGGCGACGCAAATCCAGCTAGAGAAGGCAGCAAGGGACTAGGCTCAGCATGCTACTGGTGGTGGTTATCGTCACCCCTGCGTCGTCCTCCCCTTTCCTGTGCCCTCCCCTTCCTTCTTGGCAGCAGGCGCCTAGGTGGGTCCATGGCCATCAGACCCACGACGGAGAGGCGCCCGGATCGCTGGCGGTGGTCGTTGTCGCCACCAACGCCTTGTCCTCGCCCTCCCCTTCCCACGTCGGGCGGATCCGGGGAGAGAGGGGGAAGGCAAGGGTGCCACCACCGGTCGGATCTAGGATGGAGAGGCGGCGCTAGGGTTCAGAGGAAAAGGGGAAGGAGGGGTGGCGCCGGGAGGGAGAGTGAGTGAGGAGAGAGGTTTTTCTTAACACAGGTTTTTTTTCTATGGGTACGTTATTGGAGAATGCCAGTTTTAGATGCGTGACCCTTTTTCTGTGTGTTGGAATGAGGTCTCTGATTTAGGTATATGGTGTTGGAGACTGTCTTAATGAGCTTATACAGACAATTTGTGATGCATCCACATGATAATTTGTGAGGAAGAGCTCTCAAGTGACGGAAGTGAAAATTTTAAAAGAAAAAAAAAAATGAAAAGGTGACAAAATAGAAAAAGATTTAGAGTTTGCATGTTAAAATAGGAAAATCACAAATTCTTTTGTATTATTTGCTGAATCTCTTTACGTGCAGTTTCAAAAGAATTTGCATTATTTTCTGGGGGCTCCTTTGCAAATGGACGACCGTGCTGAATCGATCTGCATTCTGAGATTCTGCATCCCGTCCCGCCGGCCGCCATGTTCTTG